>SRSI01000039.1:0-172967 GCA_005656395.1 Strongyloides papillosus | reverse complement strand
AACAACTCATAATTCTAAGAAAATTTTAATATGCATATTCCGTATTTATTGCAGATTTTTTAATTTTACTTTTTGCGACATCTGCTAAAAAATTTTACTTAAAAAATTAAATCAAATACTACATATTTATGTAAAAAAGTATAATTTTATTAATAATATTAACCATTGTTTTGTGAATCAATATTTGATTAAAAAATTATGATTAAAACTTTATCGTAATTAAAAATAATATTTTAATAAAAAATATACGTATACTTACCAATAAATTTAATTTACAGTTCCAAAAGACAAGCAGTTTTTGGAGAGATGATTAATTATATAAACACATTTATTTTTTAATTATTGACAAACTACCATTATTCTCAGTAAAAATATTTTCAGCAATATTTAAAAAATCTATAATTAGTATCAAAAATATAACTGTTTGTCTACAATTTGAAATAAACACATATTATATTAAGATAGTAACTTTAGTTAATTCAAAATGTGCCTCTTAAAAAAGGTCTTTTTTAAAATAATCATGTTTAAAATCGTTATTACAATTCCCGGAATATTTTACATAAGTATTTTTGAAATAAGTTTTTTAATACAGAAGCTAAAAAAAATTCAAGTACAATAAAAGTATTCAAATTATTAGTAGGTAAATAGCAAATATATTATTACTTATATTTTTCCACTATAGTTTTTTAAAAAATTAAGAATTTATATAAAGCAGCGCGAAAAATAGTTTTATTTTATTTTCAAATGAATAAATTATAAAAATAGATCCAGTGGTAAATAAATTCAATGGATTTATTATAAATTTGTTTATAGTTAATATTTTACTATTCAATTTTGTAGATAAGGAATTCCGTGTAGTTATCTACAGATTTAATTTACGTTATTCCATTGACTGTTATTAATTTTCAATACTTAACCAGGATACCAAAAAATTTTGCTCTAGAGTAATAATAATTTAGAATTGTTTATTTTCAGGAGACGAAAATTTTAATTAACCATTTGAAAAAGTAGTAGTATTACACAATAGTAAAAGGTCGCATTTAATTATTTTATTAGAGCGAGTATAATAGCATTTTTTTAACATTAATATTTTTTTTATTATGATAGTTAACAAGCACATTTGTTTCAATTACTTTATCTAAAAGTTTATTTACTGTTTTTCCAATTAAATCAATCTATTTAAGCTTATGAGGATATCTTTAAGTTCTTTAAAGAAATAAGCATACTTTTCGTTAGTATTTCTTCTTGGTTTACCAAAATAGGTGTTGCCACATGCTGGGATTGAACCAGCGACCTTCGGTTTACAAGACCGACGCTACTACCACTGAGTCAATGTGGCTGTGGGTAGCAAATCTTTTCTTCAATATTTGACAACAAACAGCAAAACATTCTTCTAACCAAAAAAGCCCAAACATTTCCGAAAAATTTGTCCTTTTTATCTTAATAGACAATTTCAAATATATTAATTAATTTTTATACTTTGGAAAATAGTGATAATATTAAAAAAAATACTATTTAAGTTAGATTTTTGTTGGAATTTAATCTTATGAAAAATAATCGTTACAGGTGTAGTAAATAATTAACTGAATTGATAATTAGAGTTTATTTAAAAGGTGGTGAGATAATATATTTGTTCTTTATTAAGATCATCTTACTGTCTATTTTACTAAAAATATAATGAATGTCATAATTGTAAAAGTTTGTTAAGAAGACGGTATGATATTAAAAACTTGATAATTAAATAAATATGTATTAACTTACTATAAGTTCCTTATTTTATTATTCAACGTTATGGTAATTTTAATAATTGTACGTTTAAAAAGCAGAAAAAACTTTTTGTGTTGGTCTACCAAGTAAATTAAAAATGAATTATGTAAACTTTTTTACAACACTTTATAAATAGCTTAAATCAAAAGAGATTGCTTATTAAATAAAATCTTTATTTATATTTAAGTTATATTAAAATTTACAGCATTTTTATATTCTCAAAAACTAAAAATTAATCGCGATTTTATAGTTAGTAATACACATATTTTTAGAACATTGTTAAAATATATTTTCAAAAAAACTCTTTTGAAAATTCACAAAATGTTGATTTTATTGTACTTTAAGTGTTGTTTACAAAAGCATTGTTGTTATTTATTTTATACTTTTTTTTTAAATATAAGTAAAAATTATTTTTTCAAAATAATGTTTTGTTGCATATTTTAGAAAAGTGTTGGAATAGTGTTTTGCATTTTAAAAATAAAATCTCAAAGAAACGATCTACTACTTCATGGCGAAGTGGCCGAGTGGTTAAGGCGTGGTTTTTAGGCACCAATATCTTCGGATGCGTGGGGTTCGAATCCCATCTTCGTCATATTTTCTATATTAGTTCTTTGTTAGAGATAATAAAATAATATAATGAATATTAAATTATTGGCTAAAAGATGCAAAATCTAGTATTTCTATGGAACTTACGATCCATTTTTTTAAGTAACATTGATTATTATTATTGCTAGGATATAAATAAAGAAATCCAATCTCTGATTCTTCATAGTAGACTTCTTACAGCAAGACACTTTTGTTATTTTTTTAGATTACAAATAATTTATAAAAATTGGAGTAAAAAGACATTTAAAGGTTCCTAGACGCACTGGTGTTGATAATATTGATGTATTATTTGCAACCAAAATGGTGGCTTGGTAATAACTAACACTTTCTGAAAACAGTCATCTGCAACTAAATTAACCTGCACTCTTGTACTTTCATAGCTCGAAATGTTTCTTAAAGTGATGCTTTAATGAAAAAGAAAATGGGGTAAGAAAAAATTTATAGGTAAAAAGATTAGAAGTAAAAAATCTTGCAATTATATTTACTTGGAAGAATAGAAAAATGGTCATATCAAGTATGCAACCATTGATATGAGAATAGTTAATTATGATTCATTTATTTCAAAAAAAAAGCTGCAAACAAGAGAAATTGAATACCAACTTTTTTTGAAATCTATCCACTTGTTGATTACATTATAGTTTATCTTTTATTACAAAAAGAAGCAGAACATTTATTGAATGCAAAAAAAATCTAAGTGTAAAAAAAGAAATGGAAATGATCTATGTTATATTCACAAAGCTGCTTTTTAAACATTTATCATAGTTTAATGCATATTATATTGTTAATAAGTCTTTTATCGCATTAATTATCTAAGTCTAAGTGATTATAAGAAGCTACATTTTTTTTATATTTTTTTGCGAATTTTATGTAAAACATCTAAGATATAAATGCTTTTTTACCCTTTACAAACTACATGTATAAATATTTTTAATAGTATCACTATTGAAATAGAAGAACGAGAATGATATATTTTAATATGATTTCAAGCTTCTTTTTGTGTAAATTTGTTGTTTAGTGCAATTTTAAAGATATTATATTGATTACATTTTTGTAAGATATCTATTACTATAAAACTAAAATTATACGTATAAAATGAATTAACAATGAATCATCTAATTTGATTTAACGTTTTTCAATTTTTCAAAAAAGATCGTGCTTGTAATTAAGGGAAATGTAAAGTAACAATTTAAAAATTATCAAACTTTTATTTAGCAACATCTTTTAAAACATAAGTTTATATAATTATATAAATTTATTAATTAAAAACAATTTTGTTATGTCTATATTTATTAAAATAATTAGTGGCCACCTTAAAATTGGGAAATTATATATATTAATTATTAACTTACTAATTAATATATTCCTTTACCTTTCTTAATTAACAGGCAAACGAGATATAATATGACAATAAAATTACAATGAAATAATATAATGAAAATATGATATTTATATTTAATAAGTCATCAAAATTCTTTTCGTTATAAGATGGTTCAACTCTATCATGTTACTAATTTAGAAGCTATTAACTAAGAGAATTTTGGTAAGCATTTTTTAATCTCCGAGTTTTTGAATTTATATTTTATTACTATGAAACAAAATTTATGCTGTAAATAGACTTTTGCAAAAAAAAAATTCTGCAAACATTTATAGCATTGTTTTAAATTAAAAGATAATTAAAGATTTTCTGTTTTTTCTAATAATTAAAAGATATTATTTAAATTATATAAGTTTATTCCATTTTTTATTTTAATATTTATTAAAGTCGGTTTGCTACTTGAAATGCAAGTATGTTTCTTATTAATTAGCACATAAAAATTATTGCAATAATATTATTTACAGATTTCTAGTATAATATTTGCAATTTCAATGTGTAATTTGGTTTTATTTTATCTATTAAAGTTGTAAAAATGCGCTTATCGGCTAATAATTGTGTATAGAATTTGAACATTTTTAACATAAACTATTTTTAAAATTTTTAAAATACATGTCTAATGTATGATTTAATTTTTTTTTAAGTTTTGACCATTAATGTACACTTGTAATGTAAAATGAATTAAGAATATCATTATGAATATCACTTACTATCTAACATTGCATACTTATAAAATGAACAAATATATACTACAAGAGCAATGTATATAATTTCACAATTTTCAAAAAATTTATGCTATAGTTAGTTATGTTTTGTATAGTATCCTTCTATAAATTATACATTTAAAAATATCATAAGACGTTATTTTTATTTTTTGAATTTATTATAAATAGTACATTTTCAACTAAAATCTTGGGTAACAATATTAAAAATACCATGGCTTTACAAAAAAAATGCCCCGTGTGAGGCTCGAACTCACGACCTTCAGATTATGAGACTGACGCGCTGCCGACTGCGCCAACGAGGCTAGGAAGATCCATTTTAACCTAAGAAAGTAAAAAATGTGAGAAATTTTAACTGAAATTATGTTAATATAGATGTTATTAAGAAACTTAAATATTTCCAAATACTATTAGGAACAATTTTTAATAGTTTATCTCAGAAAATGCTATACAATAATACTTTTTAGTATTAAATAATAAAATGAAAAGTTTTTTTTTAAATTTTCAATAAATATTTTTCACAAATACGATATTTTATTAAAAAAATTTTTTAACTTAATTCACATTAAAAAATACATTTTAAAATAACCTGCATAAACCATGTTAGTGTTTTCTAATGCTTTTAATAATTTTGTCATGGTGTTTAAACATATTTTTCGTTAAAATTACAAAAATTTTTAATGCTTATGTAAAAAAAATATCAGTTTATACAATTTTAATTGTTGAACTACATTACTTATAGTAGAATTACCAAGTCTATTGGATTGCTAAGTATTGAAGACTGTGACATTGTTTTTTTTTCTAACATTTATTTCACTTACACTCATTTTTTTCTTAAAACTAAGTTTAGTAGAGCTTCTGTTGTAAAGTCACTTAATTTTGAGAAAATTTAAAACTAAATTTTATTATGTAAAAAAACGAAAACGAAATAAATAAATATTTAAAACAATATTTATTATGGTTAAATTAACTTCATTTACTAAGATGCATCGTACTTTCTACAATTATTATTATCGTTGTCTGTAAGTGTTATTATATCTTCCTTCAAACCCACACAAAATGAATTATTTTTTCTATATACAGGGTGGCGAAAAATTACGTGCGTGCGACATTTGACATCGTTTTAAGCATTGTATAAAGCAGTTATGGGTACTGTTTTCGTTTTTAAAACAATTTATTTTTTGCTAGTTAATGGTATGTAGAAAAAAACATGATTATCAAGCTATGGTGAAGAGCTGCCCATGTCGAGACGCGATTGCACGACTAGCAAAAAGCGGGATGAAGAACTCAGCTATTTCTTCGAAGCTTGGAGTTCCTCTAAGAACCGTCCAGAAGATTGTAAAGCAATGGAGAGAGGAAGGACACGTTCAAACCAAACCCGGAAGAGGACGAAAACGAACTGCCAACACCCGTCGAATGTGTGGATCATCAAGAAAAGAATTGAACGAAAAGATGACCGGAGCTTGATCAAGATGGCTAAAGAGCTCCAAATTTCTCGAAAATCTGTTCAAATGATAGTAAAAAATGAGCTTGGACTTCGAAGTTATCGTCTGTTAAACGGACAAGTTCTTACCGAGCAAGCAAAGCAAAATCGAAAGGAGAAATGCAAGAAATTAAAAGATTTTTTCAAGGTGCGGCGAATAGAGGATGTTCTTTGGTCTGTCGAAAAAGTATTTACTGTTGAAGTGGCTAAAAATTCTCAGAATCACCGTCAACATCTTAGCCCAGCTTTCAAGAACACTCGTAAGCAAAAAATTGGTACAAGAAGTCAGTTTCCTAAAAGTTTAATGGTTTGGAGCGGTATCAGTGCTTCAGGCAAGACTCCGTTGCTTTTTATCGATAAAAACGTGAAAATTAATTCGAAGGTCTATCAAAAAGAGATTCTCAAGAAAGCTGTGGTGCCATGGAAACGAAATCATCTCAATTTTATTTTTCAACAGGATTGGGCACCTGCTCATAGAGCCAAAACAACGATCCAGTTTCTCGAGACCAAAATCGGCTCTTTTTTGACTAAAGATTTGTGGCCTATGAACAGCCCGGATTTCAATCCATTAGATTTTTCTGTTTGGGGTTTTATGGAAGAGCAATTAAGGAGTCGAAACATAAAAAATTTAGTGACTTTGAGAAAGAAATTGACTAAAATTTGGAACAATTTAGATGTTAACTACCTTCACCGCATCATCGATTCGATTAAGAAACGAATTAACGCCTGTATCAAAGCAGATGGCGACCACTTCGAAAAGTTTTTGTAATTATCGAATGTTTTGGTATATTGTTTTATAAAAATGAATTTATTTAGATATTTGTGAGCAAAATAAAATGTTAAAGAGATTTTTATGGCGCACGTAATTTTTCGCCACCCTGTAATTATTATTAAACACCTAAAATTTCTATAATATTTATACTTGAAAGTGTTTTTTTTAAAATTGTCTTATAAAAACTTTCATTAGAAATTTTATCTGCTTTATTTAAGAAAAAAAATTTGGAAATGCGATATTATATTACTGAATGAAACTATGGCATGAAATAAGGTTTATCCTAAAGAAAATATTTCAAACTATATAAAGATTTTAATGTACGGTAGATAAAGTCATCTTATGCAGATCCACAGAAAAAATTTTCGCATCAAAAATAGGACTGAAAAATTAAAAATTTTTGAATATAATTTCAAAAATAGAACTAAGCATTCAAAAATAGAACTATGCTTTCAAAAATAGAACTAAGCATTCAAAAATAGAACTAAGCATTCAAAAATAGAACTAAGCATTCAAAAATAGAATTATGCTTTCAAAAATAGAACTATGCTTTCAAAAATAGAACTATGCTTTCAAAAATAGAACTATGCTTTCAAAAATAGAACTATACTTTCAAAAAAAGAATTATGATTTCAAAAATGGAATTAAGCTTTCAAAAAAACACCAAGCATTTATTTTTAATGATTTTAAAAAATAAACTAATTATATTGTCGAAAGATTTTAGGATCAAAATATTAAAGTAAAGAAATTTCGAACAATGGTAACCTTAAAAATTTTGAAAAATAATATTGTTAAAAAGTATAAAATTTCAAAATATTAGTAAATTAAAAATAACATTTTAGACAACTAAATCCATTGCAACTTTAAAAATTAAATTTTAAAAATACTGTTAAAATTTTTCTTTGATATCTGATTTTCATATATAAGATAAAAATAATTAAATACAATAAAAAGTAAAACTTTTGTCATATTACATTTATAAATTGTTTTACAAATGGCATTTGATTTAAAAATTGTCTATATAATAACTGTTCTTTTTATATCAGTACTATTTTTAATTCACAACTGTTTTGTTCATTTAGTATAGTTTTTTTTAATACTACTTTTTAATCAGTACTGTTTTTTTTGTTAGTACTGTTTTTTTGTGATCAGTACTGTTTTTTTTTTGTCAGTACTGTTTTTTTTTGGTCAGTACTGTTTTTTTGTGATCAGTACTGTTTTTTTGTGATCAGTACTATTTTTTTGTGATCAGTACTATTTTTTTGTGATCAGTACTGTTTTTTTGTGATCAGTACTGTTTTTTTTGTGATCAGAACTGCTTTTTTGTGATCAGTACTATTTTTTTTTGTTCAGTACTGTTTTTTTCTGTTCAGTACTGTTTTTGAATATTCAATAAAAATTTAATTTTTCAGTTCTATTTTTGATGCGAAAAATTTTTCTGTGTCTGCATAAAACAATTCTCCTACCATGCATTTGAGATGTTAAAAATGTTCCAAAAACCTATGTAAACGAAAGTTATGCATGAAGTTTTGGCACGTTTTCTATTGGCGTGTTAAGAATTGTCCAGAAACAAGCCCCATTGGCGCAGTTGGTTAGCGCGTGGTACTTATAAGTTAAAGCTTTTCTAAGCAATGCCAAGGTCACCAGTTCGAGCCTGGTATGGGGCAAAAAATTATATTTTATATTTAAGATACTACGAAAAGGCCGTCCAATAATTATATTTTTCTATTTTTACAATCTCACATAAGTAAACAATTAGAAGAAAAATAAAGAAGAGCTAATTAATGACATTATAAATTACTTCCAAAGAAATCCAAAAATTTATTAATTTTCCTTTAAAATTGTAATATAATTGAAGTAATATTTCAAAGTATGTTTTGATTTAAGTTCTGTTTTTATAAAAATAAAATTATCAAATCTGTAATTTAAATACATGCCTTGTTTTTTAGAACTAAAATATTATTTATGAATAAAAAAAGTAAAACATTTACTTTTTTAGATTACTTTTGTAGAAAAAATATTTTGTTTGTTAATTAATAAGTTAAACTAGAATTTTCTGTGTAATGATACGCTCTAAGTACCCTACGGCAAAGCCGTGGGGATATAGCTCAGTGGTAGAGCATGTGACTGCAGATCATATGGTCCCCGGTTCAATCCCGGGTGTCCCCTACGTCTACCGTTTTTTAGGTAAACACATATTTGTTACATCAAACCATTTGATATTTTTATTTTATAATAATATAAAAAAATGTATTAGATTTTTTTATCGCATTTTCAAAGATTAATTACAATGAAATCAAAAATAAAATAATACCACAAACATTGAAATATTTATATACTCAAAAATTAAAGTACGTCTTTAATAGTTATAAATTGATAAATAATTATAGCAAAAATACGATGAATTATGTTTTTATGACTATATCTAATAAAATATCTTAAATACAAGTGCATTATGTAAATGAAATTTTTATTCGGCTAGAACTAGTGTACTGAAATTTTAACAGTAAAAAAAATAGAAATTAACATGACTAGTTCAAAAATATATCTTTTAGCTATTTACTTGTAAAAATCGGTTTAATTTTGTTAAATTTTATATTTGTGTAATTACAAATAAATATTATATTAATTTTATATTCTTTAATTTCTAAATAGAGTGAGGATGGGCCCCGTGGTATTATGTAAAGTTTTCGGATCAAGATAAAAATAATCACGGTAATGAATACTGTAACAATAAAAACATTTATTTAATATTACGAAAATCATCTAAGCTAAAAAGTAATTCGATCGTTAAGTATAATTGTTATCCATGTTAATTGTTATATACGTTAATTGTTAATTTTATGTTGTTAATATGTTATTTGTAGGCGAGACTACACAAATAAAAATATTTTACTTCTGCATCAACGTGTATTGGACCTTATATTTTACTTGGGGAAAAGAAGGTCAATACTGGGGGTTGATGAGAACAGAAGAGATAAAATTGTGTGAGACTATTTTAAACGGAATCCTAGAGATCTTTGGAGTTAAAAAGGAGAATCTAGGAGAAGGTGTTTACGAGGGAATTATTGAAGCTTTGAAAAAACGATCTTCTGACGCGTAAACCAGAAGTGGTAGCCAAGAAAACCTTGGAACTGTTGGGGGAGAAAAGTATATTGACCCAAAAACAGACAGAGGAGGCTTTAAAGACGCTTGAAGAAGAAGTTGAAAAACAAGATAAGGCTAAAGTAGATTCGGGAGAAAACATGACTGAAACGGCTCAAAGGATGGCAACGTCGCCAAAGTTAATGGCAGCCATGATGAAGTTGGAACCCACATCTAGCAACCCGAGATTGGTAAATCAATGGTTTGAAGAGTTTGAAGATAGATGGACGCTAAGTTACACTGATGAAGAAAGAGGTAGACCTGAAAATGGGGAGTTGAAGTTAGTCCATTTACGTATCTTGTATGGAATCAAGGTTCGTACGTTCATGGATGGCAAAGCTGATGAACTTAAGGATACCTATGAGAAAGCTAAGAATTGGATTTTAAAAAGATTTGGTTCCGATGCTAGAGAAGAAGAAATCGACAAACTTGTAAACTTCAAAATAAGAGTGAGTGACCCGGAGCAATTCAATGAAGATACCCAGAAGTTCCGAGATCTGATAGAGAAGGCTTATGGAGATGTTAAAGAGAAGGAACTACTTAACCGTCTTGGAGGTATGCTGAGAGGAGACCTACAAACCATGTTCTTCACTTACCTGGCTAGTATCAACAGCTACGATGATATGGTATCTAAGTTGATTCAATATATGAATATTAAGGGTCCACTCAAGGAAAAGAAGTTTAAGAATATTAATAGAAGTACGCCTATGAAGAAAGATGTTGATAAAGATGATGAAAGTTCTTGGATGAAGAAGAAATGCTATCAATGTGGAGAGATGGGTCACATAAAGCCAATATGCCCACTATTGAAAGCTAAAAGTGATGTTAAGATAGAAAGAACCAGTAAAGCTTCTGAAAATGATAAAGATAAAAGAATTGAGGAATTAACACAGATGGTCAACAAGTTATCTAGATTGGTTAATGAAAAAGAGTATTCAACCAATATTTGCAGAAAATTGGAAGTCAAAGAAGAAAAGAAACTAGATGACGATAAAGAAAATGCTAAAGTTCCTGAGAAAAGAATAAGAACCCGTAAAGGTGAGGATCTTGCTATTACGAGAGATGCTACACGTCGATTCAAGGAATTCTATGTTTTAGGAACTTTGATGAAGGAAAATAAGAAACATGAGATTACTGAAGTACCAGTTACCTGTCTGATTGATACTGGCTCCACTAGAACGATTATTACAGAATCGGTATACCGCGCTGTGACTAAGAAGGAGGCATGTAACCTGACACCAATTTCTTTCAACTTGGCTGATGGCAGCACATGGTCTTTGATGGGAGTCGCAGATGTCACATTGAAATTAGGACAATTAAAAGTCAAAGTAAAGGTTGCTGTATGTCAAGATGGAGACTTTAACTTTGAGAGAAATCAGACGCGTTATTCTGTAATGGTTGGCTCAGATCTGTTGACTGCTACGAATGCTTGTATCAATTACGGAACTGAGGAAGTTACCTTGGAAGGTCTGTTGGTACCATCTCTTGTGGAAATCCAAAATTCAGAGAAGAATGAAATCAGAAATGTTTTTAGAATCACAAATGAAGAAAAGATGTTTAGAAGTGAACTAGAAAAAGAATTTCCACAAGCTATATCTAAAAGTAAGTATGATCTAGGAAGATGTACCATACATGCACCAAAAATGGAAGAGATAGCTCAGTATCCTAAAGTGGTGAGATACAAACATTCCCAGGAGAATGCTCTTGCGATAAATGAGGAAATTAAGAAACTTTGTAAGGTAGGAGTACTGAAAGAATGTATGCATCCTAGTATTGTCTTGAATCTAACGGTAACGGTTAAGAAAGAATTCGTGGAAGTTCAAGAAGAGAATTCACAGGGAGCAATTGAAGTTAAATCTGTAGTTAAGAAGGATAAACGTATATGTTTGGATGCTCGCCCATACAATAAAGTTGCCCAAAGAGCTAATGTAAGTGTACAACCTTATAAAGAAGTTTTTCAGAAGTTAAGATTAGCCAAAAGATATAGTACTATAGATATGAGACAATTTTTCTATCAAATGCCCTTACATGAAAGTGATAGAGAGAAACTAGGAGTACAGGATCCTATTACGGGGATAAGATATTCTTATCAGTGTTTACCATTTGGTCTGATCAATAGTCCTTCGTACGCCCAAAGTATCATTGAGGAAATCATCAAGAGAACTGAGTTCGTTAATGAGGAAGGAAAATCTATCAATCCTAAGTTATATTACGTAAGCAGTTATTTGGACGATGTTTTAGTTTCATCTATGGTTGACTCTGATGAATTTCACAAATTAATTGTAAGATGCTTTATGAGAAGTCTGTCAAATCATAATATTAAATGTAATTTTGCTAAAACCACGTTGTTAAGTAAGAAAATTGTATATCTTAATTTCTGTCTTGAGAATGGAATGGTTAGTCCAAATGAGAAGTATATCAAATGTTTAGAATCTTTCCCAAGACCAGAAACAAGATTGGCTGTAAAACGATTCTTGGGTATGGTTTCGTATGTGCATGGTCATCTTTATAATGTGGCTGAATATATGGCAAAAATTTACAAAGCAATTCAACAAAACAAAATTTGTTGGGGGGAAGAGCAAGAAGAGGCCTTCTTGATGATTAAGAAAAGTTTGAGGGATGTCTGTCATTTGCATATGGGAGATCCTGAAAGAGATTATGTGATGTTTGTTGATGCGTCAAAAGAAGGTGAAGCGGCTTGTATAGGTCAATTTTTGCCAATTGATGTTAACACCAAGTTATGGATGGAAAGAGAATCCTGTCCTAAAAAGTTTAGAAAATATGAAGTTGATTTTATTAAGTACAAGTATAAAGGTGATGAAGAAGTAAGATTCATGCCATTAGGATTTTATTCTAAGAGAAATAAAGATCTTACTCCTCAATCAGCAACGAAATTGGAATTACGTTGTCTTGATAATGCTTTAGCATATTTCAAGTCTATGGTTAATACTGGAAGACAATTAATTATCTATACTGATCACAAGAATGTTATAAACTTATTATCTGGAGGTACTGATGCTCAAAAGTACATGAGACATATTAACCGTATCTTGACTTATGGTAAAGGACTTACGGTTAGATATCTTGAAGGAAAAGAAAATTGTATAGCTGATACTTTAAGTAGAGGGTTTAGTAGAGCTGTAATGACAAGAAAATATTTAGTAGATGTTAATTTCAACGATATGGAAGTTTCTGTCGCTGATAAATGTGAAAGAGTTGACAATCAACTGGAATCTAGAGAAAAATTAATTGAAGCTAAGTTTTGGGATAGAAAGTTAAGTATTCCAGAAAGAAAATTATGTTTATTTCAGGAATTACATGATGAAAGTGGTCATACCCACACTCTAGCTAAAGAAGATGAATTAAGGAAAAGAATAGATGTATCAAATGAAATTGACTATGAAACTATTAAATCGGAATTTAAGAAGTATGTTCAAGCTTGTAGTATCTGCAAGGAGAGGAATGATGAACCAAAAGTTAAGTGGCATCTTAATTCAGAATGTTTTATAGCTACTGCTCCACTTCAGATCGTGCAGGCTGATGTTTTAGGTCCGCTTCCTATTACAGAAAGAGGAAACCGCTATGCTATAATCTGGTGTGATGTGGTTACACGTTACCTTGGAGGAGCACCATTATCATCATTACAGACTGAATGTATCTTAAAAGGACTTGAGGATTCACTATATTATGTTTTTGGGAGGATTATGTATTTGAAGTGTGACAATGCCCAATATTTTATAAGTTTAAAAGAAATTTTGAAAGAACGTCATGGAACCCAAATGATTCTTGGGATACCTTATAAGCATACAAGTCAAGGAGTTGTTGAGAGATCTATAAAGACAGTTGAACAACTAGCTTCAAAAATGGCATTAGAACTCAAGTTAGATAGTAAAGTAGACTGGGATAATATTTTGGCAGGTGTTTTATTTCATATTAATAATGCCAAACACTCTACAGTTAAAGAGAGCCCATTTTATTTGTTACATGGATTCCGAAGCCCACTGAAGTATGATTTGAACTTAAAAGAAGAAAGTTTAGAACAACTTAATATGTTGGTCGATAGACAATCGGAATTAGAACATAAACTCAACTATAAGGTAGCTCAAATGTTAATTAGACAAGAAAGAGATCGCTGCAATAAACGGGATGATGTTGTTTCGGCTGAAGATTTAGAAACTGAAGAACTTGAGAAACCAAAAGCTGTAAAGAAGAAGATACCTAAAAAGGTTAGAAAGTTGTTACCCGGTACAAAGGTTAGAGTCTACTTTCCTAAGAAGGACAAGTTTGATGCAACATGGAAAGGAGGTTATGTTATCAAAAGAAGATCCCGTGATGGCCGTACCTATGAAGTTAGTAAAGGTGGAAAAGGAAGATATCTTATTCGGGACATCAACCATCTAAAGCTTGAAGAAGGGGGAAGTGAGGATGGGCCCCGTGGTATTATGTAAAGTTTTCGGATCAAGATAAAAATAATCACGGTAATGAATACTGTAACAATAAAAACATTTATTTAATATTACGAAAATCATCTAAGCTAAAAAGTAATTCGATCGTTAAGTATAATTGTTATCCATGTTAATTGTTATATACGTTAATTGTTAATTTTATGTTGTTAATATGTTATTTGTAGGCGAGACTACACAAATAAAAATATTTTACTTAGTAAGGATTTAATAAAATCAAAAACAACTGTTTTTTTTTAAATATTTGCAAAAATAATTATTGACTATACATAAAATCTATTATTATAAAAAAAACATAGTTTCTATAATTTTATTTTTTTTTATTATTAATTATTTCCTTATTTAATTTATACTACTCCTTGCATTATAAATATAATAATTGAATACATACATATTTTTAACTCAGAATCTAGCAGATACAATAATGTCTATAATTTTACCTTGGAATAGATTGTCTTTTTTTAATATTTAGAAGCAAATCTTGCGTTTCATCATTCATTCTCAATAGTCTTTTTAACTCAACTGCTAAAAGATAATAATTTCAAGTTTATTGACTTTACGTACTTTGTAAAAATTAATATAAGAGTTTAAATGTAGCGATAGAACGTTACAGAACCTTTTAGAAAATAACCCGAAGTTGGCATTGAGATTATACAAAAAGTGAATTTTCATATGTCAGTTAGTTTAAAAAAGTTTTACTCTCCAGACGGTAGATTTTAATTATTGTTATTCTATATACTAATTATTGTATTATTTAGTGAGATAACCTAGAATTTATTTTAATTATTAAAATTTAATTTAAATGATTAAATTATATTAAAAAAATGTTTAGCAATTTTAGAAATCATCAAAATCATTAATATAAATAAGGTAATGCATAATACAAAAACTTTTGATATAGTTTTAATTTATGTAATTTATAATTAATATTTTTAAAGCATTTATAATGAGTATATTATAAAGGTTAAAAGATGTAAAGTGAATGAAATCTGATTTAAGAAACTATAACTACATTGAAAAATACCACATAAAAAAACTAATACATAAAGCAATATTTATCGTAATTGTACTTATTTTTTAAATATTTTCGAGTAAACTGTGAAATTTTGGTAGTAGTGTTAATATTTGTAACAAAGAAATAAACATAGAGTTATGATTATTGTATTGTTTGAGTGACGATTGACCCATCAATCAGCTTATACCTGTGACATAGTTAATCTTTTCCCTATATAAGATTAATATTGTCACATATTTATTCACTAATTTACATTACATTGCTTATTTCATTTTATTATATGACACGTTTTCTTTACATTATTGTATAACAATTTTTCCCTTATTTTATTGTAATATATTTTAGTGTAATAATACCAATAAATTTTTACTCGTGAAAAGTCGCTTCACGGAGTAATCAGGGGTATTTCTGCAAACTAATCTTAACTAACACTAACTAGTTAGGGGTTTATATTCACCGGGAACTTCGGACACTTCGGAGGACATCTTTCGCTTCTTTTTTGTTTCTTTTGGACTTGTAAGTGATTCGCTCGAGTACGTTGGTGACTGCTCGCGTTTCAGGGAATTAACTATCACTCTTGACGACCTATTGTTTACTGGAATAGGCTAGAGTGGCATAGTTGGGTATCATACTGGATCAGTCAGACATTCTAAGGATCCAGATCATTACGTTATTGGAATCAAGGTCACTGGCTTGTGACGAGGGAACTATTTCGCTGGTATTGGAAAACGTTCCACCCAAGGCATTCACTTCTTCGTGTGAATCTCGTGTTATCAACTTAATCTCTAGTACTATAGATCGCTTGTTGGAGGACCAATCACCGTCATCGTCGGACACGTCACAAGGTGCTGAGGACGAGGAGATTTCTTTACTTATTGACCGCTTTGAAAGCTCATTTAAGGATACTATATTTGTTACTGGACCATCTACTGACATGGTTGCTAACTGGGAAGGACAGTCTGAATTTGACAGTGCTAAGAATACAAAGTTTTCGAAATGGATTGACGCGTTGGAACTCCGATTCAATTTAGATGACATGAATGAAACGACACATGCGCCGCGTATGCTGACAATTTTAAAGCTTAAGGTTGGACCACTAGGCAGAGAGACTATTTCGGATGCACAAGCTACTACATATGCTTTGGCGAAAGAGGCTTTGAAGGAACGTTATGATTACAAGATGTCGGTTGAAGCTGCTATCATGAAACTCTCGATGACCCGTGTTGATTATACTCCAGACAAATTTGGTGAATCTGTCCGTGCTATTGGGGATCTCATTTGTGCTACAATACCGAATCTTCCTTCTTCTTCAAAACTGGATGTCGTCAGCCAACGTCTTCTTTCTATCTTGAAGGGATCTGTTCAGCGAAGACTCTTGGATAGACTTGGTTTCTACAAATCATTGAATGATCTTTATACTGACCTGGAGTTCAACAATCAAATGTCTAATGATTTCAACAATGGTAGAAGGCCCCTCCAACCACGTAATCAAAATCTTCAATCACAACTTTCTCGTAACGATAGTATCAGGTGTCATCATTGCAATTTCCCTGGACATAAGAAGGCCCAATGTAAAAGATTTGCTAAAGGACTGCCAAAAGCCGACTACACTGTTGAAAGAAAAGATAGACCAGATGCTCCAAAGACTACGTGTGCTGTTTCTACTCCATCTACTACTAGTCTCCGTCCGGCTGTTGTCATGCTTCCTATAAATGGACTTCCAACTAAATGTTTAATTGATTCTGGTTCTGCTATCTCTTTAATTCATTTCAACAATGCTCAGTTCTTTGCTTCTTATGGGTGCGATTTTAAAATCACTGGTGCTACGGGTGTAGAAGAAACTATCAAATCTTATTCTAAGTTAAGTGTAAATGTGGGTACCAAGACTGTTACTGTTCATCTCTACCATTCAAAATCTTCTGTTGTCTTGGAGAAAACTATTCTTGGCATGGATTTCATTACACAAGTCAGTCCAACTACTATTACGTCTGAAGGTATCGTTCTGAACAATCAACTGTTTAAATATGCTGAGAATCTTGAGTCCACTATTTCTGCCGCTGTTGATATGGCACGTGAAGCTTTCCCTGTTCGATCATTATGTAATATGGTACAAGTTAACAATACCGAAATTGTTCCTGAGGCTTCTCCTCTCTTATCTAACGAGGATGTTCTTGCTAAGATCACAGAACGCTATGGTGATGAGGGTTTATATGATGTATTTTCAATGGACAAAACGGATATTGGTCAGTGTTGTGAGCATGTACCTTACATTGCTTTTGATTATTCTAAGGTGAAACCATTCCGTCCTTTCAATTTCCCAACTCGTCTGATGGATCAAGCTGAACTTGTTATTCAAGAAATGATAGATTCTGGAACAATTGAAGAAGCTCCTGCAAAACTTCTTCATAATCTTATACCGGTTAAGAAACGTGACAATACTATAAGGCCAACAACTGACATGCGTAGAAGTAACGATGCTGCTCCAAACTTCGATTATCCTGTTCATCGTGTGGACAATGCTGTTCAAGAAGCTGCTGGTGGTGATTATTACCTTTTATGCGATCTTGTATCTTCATTCCACCAATTTCGCCTACATCCTGATAATGTTGGAGACATAGGAATCTTTTTTAATCGTAAGACATACCGCTACTTATCTCTTCCTCAAGGTTTCAAACTATCACCTCAACTTATGCAGTCTATTCTTGACAGTTTAGCTATTCCTGGACTACGATGGTATTATGATGATGGTATTTTGAAGACCGTTGGAACTCTAGATGACCACTTAGAAAGAGTTCGCAATACGTTATTGATGTTAAAGGTTGCTAATTTGAAAATCAGCTGGAAAAAAAGTATTCTTTGTAGTTCAACTATCAATTATCTCGGGCATACTATTTCTAAACATGGTACTCAAGTGTCAGAATCCGCGTGTAAGGCTATTATGAACTTGAAGACACCAACCTGTGCAAGTGATGTTAAGTCCCTACTTGGTTCTTTATCATTTTATTGTAGCTATGTTTCTAACTTTGCTAATAAAATGCTTCCTATTACTGCTCTGCTTAAGAAAGATACTCCCTTTGTATGGTCTAATGAATGTCAACGTATTTTTGATGATCTTAAGTCTGGTTTATGTTCTCGTGATATCCTGTATACAGAAATTAAAGATCTTCCTCTTGAAGTTTATACTGACGCTAGCCAAACTGGTTTTGGAGGTTATATGGCCCAAACTATTGATGGTACTAAAAGAATTCTTCGTTATTGGTCTAAGAAAAGAACACATACTATACGTCAACGGGATTCAGTTTTTCTAGAAGGCATGTCAATTATCTTATTTGCTAGAAAACATTTACATTATCTACTTGGTGCTAAGATCTTGTGGCATTCGGACAATCTTCCTATTATCAAATACTTTAGTAAGAATTTAGACCACCACCCACAACTTTCTGCATGGGCTACCGAGCTATCTGTTCTTGACATTACATGGAAATATCTGCCTGGACCTTCGAATATGCTAGCAGATACATTGTCCCGACTTATGGTAGATGAAAATTCAAATGGTGTTACGTCGTCCGATTGTACAGATTTTGGTGAAGTTGATGATAACCCTTCTGTTGATGTAGCACCCATTCTCATTTCTAAAGTGGGGGAGGAAAATGTCAGTGACATTTTTAAAGAACGTCTTAAGGAGGAACAGAAGAAGTCTACCGCCCAACTAGATCCAAACCAAATTCTTCTCAATGACATAATATATTGTAAAACACGGACCAGATTCGGCGACAAACTACTCCCTCTACTCCCAAAAAGTTTATACAAGGAAACTGCCCAGTATCTACATGAGAAGCTTGGACACCCTGGAATTCAACGTACTCTTAATACCCTTCTTGACTGCTTCAGAGCCGAAGGTATTCGTGCAACCGTAGAAGAAGTTGTTAACAATTGCAATAATTGTCAGGTCGCTAAACCTTCTCTTCTCACATGTCCAAGATATGAACACGTAAACATTCCATCACAACCACTTACTTCATTAGCAGGGGATATCTGGCAATTTAAAAGCAAAAACGAGTCTATCAGTCTACTTAATTTCATAGATGTAACATCAAGAATGTGGTTCCCCATTCCTATTACCGATGAGAAAAGTCAAACTATAGGAGATGCTATTATTACGGATCTGTTTTGTAGGTATGGTATACCTCGCAATATTCGCTTCGATCGTCAATCATCACTACGCTCTCAAGGTCTATTGTCACTTATGAAATCTTTTGATGTGAATGTTGAATTTGGTACAACTCAACATCACAATGGTAATACTCTTATTGAAAGATCTTTCCGGACTTTAAAACAAATGCTTCGATCTGCATATTATGACTATTCGGATAAGTCTCCAATCTCAGAAATTGAATTTATTAGGTGTTTTATTTATCAAATCGCTTTCAAGTACAACTCTACTCATAGTCTAGCTATATCTCAAGCTCCTTTTACTGTTTTCTTTATGCGTGATAGTGGTCTGGTTAACTATAAACCACTTTTGGATATCGATAATGGAACTTCTTTCTTCTCTACTACGTCTGTGCTTAATAATTGGAAACGTATAGCTGCAGATTCTATGGACTTAAGGGATAAACGTAATGCAACATTACCTAATGCAGAGAATGAAGTTACTACGTATGCTAAGGATGATCTTGTTCTTCTTCAGAACCCTTCTCCGACTAATAAGCTCGATACACCTTTTATTGGACCGTTTATTGTTAATTCTCAAAAGGATGCTCATTTATTCATTAAATCTACGGATAAACTTAGGGGTAGGCCTAAGAAGGTTCATGTATCCCAGGTCAAACGATATATACCTGATGATCTTCATGATGTGCAACTTTTATGAAAGCTTTTATCTATGTTCCTATCGTCGGATTCTTGTGTAGCTCCAATTCTAGGGAGGGTGAGTGACGATTGACCCATCAATCAGCTTATACCTGTGACATAGTTAATCTTTTCCCTATATAAGATTAATATTGTCACATATTTATTCACTAATTTACATTACATTGCTTATTTCATTTTATTATATGACACGTTTTCTTTACATTATTGTATAACAATTTTTCCCTTATTTTATTGTAATATATTTTAGTGTAATAATACCAATAAATTTTTACTTTTGTAATATCGCACATTTTTTTAAAAGAACGTTTCAACTATAATCGACAAAGTGAGGCAAAAAATTTAAAATAAATTTTTTATATTAACTCTGTTGATGTCAAGAAAATATTTAAAATAAAGAAAATCAATTATATTATTTAAGTTACTGAACTTTTTTAAATAATAGAAATTTCCAAGAATTCGAGAAAAAAACCTGCAAATTATCCAGATTTAACCTTCTGTACACTTCCGTTTGCTAATGCAAAGAAAAACTAAGCCCTCCAGGGGGCTCGAACCCCTGACCGTTAGATTAAAAGTCTAACGCTCTACCAACTGAGCTAGGAAGGCCTGGAGGCAAGATCTTCAAATCTGTTTAATTATTTTACATTATTCTGGTATATTTGTGATGTTTTATGTTAGAATTTTCATAATCTCACATTGCCAGCTTTCAATATTTGACAATTACATATAATTCGTTTTTTTCCTTTAAAAAAATAATCAAAAATTAATTTTTTCTAGTATTTTTAAGAAACCATATAATGTAATATTTTACATATATTTAATTTGTTGTAAAATAAGTGATAATTTTATACAAATAATTGAGATTCTAACGTAAGTTTTATACTATAAAGTTAGTTTACTACACACAAAAAAAAAATGGGACACACATTTGCGTAAAATGTAATAAATTTGTCCCACCTAATAAAATTTGAATTTTCTTGATTTGCGATAATTTTAACGCAATTATTTTGTACAAAAAATTAAGACAATAATTAAAATTAGTTTTTATTTTATATTTTATTGTTTTTATTTTTGTAATATTTAAATATAAATATTTATAAATGCTAATTAATAATTTTATTATGATAATTTTAATTATATTATTTTCTATTTAAAAAGCAAGTTTTTTATAATAAATCAGTTTAGTCTTCACTGAAATAAATGGATTTTGGTGCTAAACTCATAGCCTTAGCTATGAGCAAAGGTTACAACAATTTTAAAACTTAAGTTATTTTTTACAATACATTTTAAAATACAATATTAGATTTTAACTTATTATAAGATTAAAAAATGCTTTAATAAGGAGTATTTATCGATATATGATAGTATTTTTTAGATGTTCTTCAATTGTTTGAATAACTATAAATAAAATTTTTATAAAAAGTTATATTCATCTGATGACTCAACTTTTTTATACTGTTTTTCAAGATCATCTTTAAAAGTCAAACCGATTAAAAGTTTTAAAACATTATACATTTTGTTCATAGTAAAAAAATTTTTTTAAATATTTTAATTTAAATAAGAAAAATAGCAAGTACTAAGATAATATTTTCAATGAACATTACTTTGTATGGTTAGATAATTATCACTCTTTCTTATTGTTGTTGTTAAATTTCTAAATTTTTCAATTTACTGGTGTTAACGGGATGTTTAAAAGAATGATTTTTGTTAAAATGTTAACAACTTTACACGAAATTGAGTACTGATAACTCACTTCATAATATATTATAAAAACGAATTAGATTATAAAATAGGTGTAATATTTTTAAAATTTCTAAGATTAAATAAATGTTTCATTACTTCAAAATTTTAAAAGTATATATTTTTGTAAAAACACGACCGAATTCATGCGAAAATCTAACATTTTGCCTCATTTAAAACATTTTTGTTGTCGCCTGATATTTTTAAAATTTGAATAAATTTTGACATTTCAAAGTGGTGGGACATTTTATTGCATTTTATGTAATAATGTCAAAATTTGTCCCACTTTTTTTTTGTGTGTAACAACTTCTAACAAAATCGAAGTGAATAAATTTAATTATTTTTTATTTGCTTTTGTTTTTCCTGATATTCATTGATTGTAACAGAATAAAAAAAGTCTATTAAATATATTATTTAATTGTTATGTATTTAAACTCTTGATATGGTAAAATATTTTATTGATCTTATAGATATTTTATATAATAAATAAAAACAATAATAATTAATCAATTATACTTTATAACATTTTTGTCTCTTTTTAAATTTCCACCAGTTATCCGTTTAAATCTTATTTGTTGATTCTGTAGTAAAATAAATTCGTTAATAGAGAAAATAATGATGACATTGTTCATAACTTTCCGGGCCATTTATACTCATTTTTAGCAGTAATTTTATCTTCTTCTGCATTTCTTTTTAAACAGAGTTTATTATATTATAAATAATTTCTTTGATGTAATAAAACTTTTTCTTTAATGATATTTTCTTGTACATGTAACAATAAAAATAGACATAAAAAATACATTACAATAATTTTTAATGATGTTTAGTAATAATTTTGATTTTTTATCTACTATAGTTGATATCAAATTGAAATAAGTTATTTGGTTTATTTTTTATATAAAAATCTATAGAATTTTAAAAATATTACATGGAGATATCATTATTTAAATAATGAATTGCAATTTATTGGAAGTAATTTATTAGTTTAAAATTTATTCATATCAATCGATCAATATTGAATAAAAAGTATTATTAAAAACTTCTATTTAAACTGGGTTCATTTGCAATAGAGAATGACATACTTTTTTACTTGGATAAAGTATTTAAAGCTTTTTATTTTTGTGTTAATTAATAATAATACTATTCTACAAACTTGTTTATTAAATGAGTCGATACATTAATAAATTTAAATTTTTAATTGGAAACTTTTTTTATTTACTACCAGAAAAAAAAATTTATACTCTTAAAGATTTTGATACTTTCTTTTTTTAGTAGTATAGTTTTATTAAAAGACGTACCATGAGCTTTTGTTACATATATTCTAATGGAAGTATGCTAGCTAGGTTCTTGCCACCTAATTAAGGTTAATATTATCTAGTGACATGTTTGGATATGGGTGCTAAGAACAAAATAAAACAATGAAATGAATATAACTTTTTATTTTGTTAGTAAAACGAGTAGTACTTATAACTAAAATATAGTTTCTTAACTATAATTCAGCTAGTTGGTACAGAACTAATCATTATCTTAAATCTTCCTTCTTAAATAGTGTATTATTCTAACTACTATTAATTTTTTTCTCAGTTTAATAGTAGGATGTATTCTTTTTTACAATAAACATCAATGCCTTCCTCTTTTTTGTGTTAATCTTAATGTTATTTGATATATTGTAAAATATAACACATAATATACACATTTATAATTTTTATTCTAATACAAATGATAAGCATCACGATACTAAAAAAAGATATAGCGTAGTAAAAAAGTAGTTTTCAAAAGAGATGTTGGAGACTGCGGGAATTGAACCCGCGGCTTCTCGCATGCAAAGCGAGCACTCTACCACTGAGTTAAGTCCCCTGTTGGAGAAGTAAATTAGAAGATTATGTAAAATGTTTGAAAAAATATCATTTATTTTAAAGAATATTAAAAATATTAAAATTTTCTCTATTTAACACGATAAAAGTAAATGGAAAATTTTGTTTAAAAATTAATTAATTAATTTTAAATTAAAAATGTGATTGTATTGCTATTTATTTATATAAAAGTATAATAAATATCCCTAAGTTTTTTTCTGTAGTTAATTTAATACAGAATAAATTTTATAAGGCATTGAAACTATTGTTTTTTGATAAAACAATACTATAAATACACCTTCTATGTAAAAAGAGTTTCCAACCAACCGGATTCGAACCAGTGGCCTAAGGATATCAGCAATTAAATCTACAGTCCTCCGCTCTACCAACTGAGCTATCACTCAAAGTCAAATTGTCACCTACAGGTGACAATGTCTCGAATTTTTAGGAATCTAACAACATTGTCACCTACAGGTGACAAAGTCAAAAAAAACAGATATTGTCACCTAGAATTTCTACTAGGTTCCAATGTCATTCTTTTCAAAACCATATATTAAAATAAATTACACAAGTTTTTATTAATATTTTTATTTACAAATAATATAATTAACAATTTTTATAATTAAAAAATCTACCTGTGATATTTATTCTGCCCTCTGTTTCCCATTCTCATTGTCCAAAAGATTCAAGTGCTAAAAAAAAAGTATTCATACAAGAAGTTAGATTTAAAAACTTACATGATATTCCTGGTTGTTTTTTATTCACTGACATCATTGTTAAGTCTAAATTAAAACATTGAAATGAGAAAAACTACTTACCTATGAAGATGATAGTATAAACACATTAAGATAACGCCAATGATCAGCCATCTTTCTAAAAACAAAGATTTAGTAACTTATTATTGAAAACTAAAACTTATCTGACAATTCTGAAAACATTCTTAGAGCTGGTTTGCTTATTAAACCTAAGTTTGACCATTAGAATTAAAAGTAATACTTACCTAATGTTCTCATACCGTTTTGAAATCTAGAAACAAAAATTGCTCTTTAATTTAACTATTTTAAACTTACTTGGTAACTTTTAAGACATTTTTTTCACTGTTAGCATAGTTGAGAGCTAGAAATATGTCTAATTCATAGTAAATACTTAATTAATCTTCTTCAAACATAAATAAATTAGTTAAATAAAAGTATTTTAAAATACTTTCTTTTGTATACTTTTGTTTAATGTTATCTTTACAAATGAACATTGGAATAGAATTTACGTATTGAAAATTCTATTCAAGAGTTATATTGTCACCTATAGGTGACAATGTTGAGATTGTCACCTATAGGTGACACTTTGACTTTGAGTGATGGTTGGCTAGCGAAAAGATGGCGCACTTTTCCACAAAATATAATTTAAAATCCACCAGAGTTCATCGATCTTCACTACTATTTTTTAGTGTTTTTTCATTGTTTTTTGGTTGTTAGATAATTTTTATAAACATATGAATATATTTAAAATATATAAGTATGTAATAATTTTTTAATTTAATGAAATGTTTTAATATTAAATCGTTTAATTTTCACTCAAATTGTTGCTTATATTTACTTTTAAAATTTGTTAATATTCAAAAATTAAAAAATTAATTTGGGAGAGGGGACATTCGCTTGTCCATGGGTAAGCGAAATGGCTTTTTTTGTAACAAACAAAATATGGACAAGCGAAAAGTCATTTTTTTTATTTTGCACTAACACAATAATTAGGATAATTTATAGTAGCATAAAAAACATTTTTGATGAAAAATATTGTTTTGATAAGGTAATTTTTTTTAAAATTTGCTAAAAGTAATTAAAAAAATCTACTTTTTTTATTATTATCTATCTATAAATGTCATAAAATGTATTACAAAAATTGTGATAAACTTAAAATTGAATTGGTTGGTCTTTTCCGAACAAGGTCCCTAAATTATTTAAAAATAATGAAATGTTTGATTTTAATGTTTAATAAGGAGTAAAAAATTAGATGATTTTTTTATTATAAAATAACGTCATATAAAGTAGATTGATTCATTTTGTTATTTTGTTTAATCATGCTTGATTACAAAGAAATTTTTTGTTCTAGTTTTCCCGATTACATATTAAAAAAAATCTATGATATTTTTAAGAACCATCCGACATATGGTGCTCGTCGTGTTCTTGAGGAATTGGGAAAATCATTTAACCAGGTAATAATATCTTGTTTTTAAATCTGACTATACAATATTTTGTACTATATAAGCATAAAAAACTATATTTAGTAGGTAGTACTTAGTATAATATTTGATCTATTATTATGTTGTTCTTTTAAATACTATAAAATCATCACAATTTTTTATGTTACTTTTGGGCATTCGTTTTTTTTAATAAATTTTCTATGATTTTTTTTTAAAAAAAGCACATAATTTTTATTTATTTATTGATAAAGTTTGTGTCATTGCATCAGTTTGTCTAGCAATGCCGTCGATATCATCACGTATAGGAATTAGTAGAAAAAGTCTATGAATGTATGTTATAAATGCAATTTTTTAATTTTTAAAAATTGCTAGAAATTTTATTTTGTGAATTTTTTGTCTGTTGAAAATGCATTTACATTGATTTTACTTACTTTTCTAAATTAGAAAAGTCAACTTTTAAATTCTTTTTTTAATTTAGTAAAAATGTATCGAAAATATTTAAAATTTTTGAAAAATTTAAATTCTTAAAAAAATAGTTTTTTTTAGTTTAAATATGTTTTTATAAAACTTTTTTGATTATTTATATATATAATCATTTTTGTTTTTGTTAATTTTTTTTAGGATTCACTGATGCTTTCAGAAAGTAGTATAAGAATTTATAAAAAAAATTTTTTATGATTTAAAAGAATGCAAGTACAACCGGTTGAATATAGACCTGTAATAAATTCAAATATTATTACTCAAAAATCAAGTCCATGGATACTTGATTTACATACAATATATAGAAAAAATAGCATATGTTTTTTTACTTTTTCTGGTGATAACTTATTAACATGGAAAGGATACAGATATATCTACAATGTTGTACAGGAAGAAAGAATTTGCTGTGGTTGTAAAAAAATCAGACAAGTTTCGAAAAAGAGCAGCGACAAAAAATTTGGGCAAATCCATAATGATGGTTGCGAGTCTATTGAGTTTTTGTCTGTTTACTTGAGAAATGTTTTTATTGAGATTTGTAATGAAATCAGTGATGGGTCAATACCTCCTGTTGATGCATATGGCTTATTTTTAAGTAAAATCGCTTTAGATTGCAGTACTAAATACAATGTTTCGTATGAACAAGTAGTACAGAGTAAACACATGGAAAATAAATGTGTATATGTTGATGCTTTCAAGAAACAAAAACATAGAAATATGAAAAAGTTAGTAGATAAAGTAGGAAAATGTCTTTATGATGAAAACTCACAATATATTCAATATTCTGAAGATGAATCATTTATTATGATTGTAAGTGATAAAATGTTAGATATCTTTTGCAGTAGTGATACGTTAATAATGGATGGGACATTTAAATAATGTCCTAAAGAATTCAATCAACTTTTTGGAATACATTCAGTTGACAAATTCTCAAGAAATGGTATTTGTTTAATTTATATACTTACTTTATCAAGAACTGTTGATGTGTATTCTAAAGCTTTTACCTATCTTCGTAATTTGTGTGAAAGTAGAAAACAAATTACAAATATTCCATTTAACCATAACAAATGTGTAATAAGTGATAAAAAAATGAATGTTGTTAAAGCCTTTTCAAATATATTTCCACAAACAAATCATAAATTGTGTTTATTTCATTATAGACGTACTATTTCAAGAAAATTACGTCAGTATGATCTATTGTATACTAAGAAAGGAAATAATTTTATATTGTCTCAAGATAATATGCATTATAGAAATCAATTAAAGAAATGTTTGAAAGAAGCAAAAGTAATCTTATTTAATTTACCGTTTTTAGATACAAGACATCTTACTTATTGCTTTTATGCTTTTGTAGTAACCCGAATTAATAAGTTTCCCAATCACAATAAGTTTGTTTGGTACTTTAGAAAAAACTGGCTAAAACCATATCAAGATTATCATCCAGAAATGATTTGTCATCGATATACACATATATGTACTAGTAATGATGCAGAAGTATATCATTCATCATTAAATCGAAGTCACTTGATGGGAGAAAAATCATCTTTAGATAATTTTTTAAATTCAATAAAAATTTTTGATAATGAAGAATTTACAAAATATCATTTATATAAGCGCTATGAGACAACACGAGCTGATTTAAGGACGCATTTTGAACTAGATTACGACGATAAAGAAAGTTACTTACTCTCTATATTATAATCTCATTTTGTTGTTTCTATAATTAACTACTTTGATGTATAATATTTTCGTAGTTTCTCACATATCTAATAAACAATTTTATTGTAAATAAACATTTTTTTTAACTTATACAACAATTATTTTTAAATAAATAAAATTTAGAATAATAATAAACATAATTTTTAATTGAAAAAATTCGCTTACCCACATTTTGTATGAAAAAAAAATATACCATTTCGCTTGTCCATGGGTAACCAATGGGTAAACAAAATGGCATTTTTAAAAAAAAAAAGAAAAAATGTGGGTAACCGTGGACAAGCAATGTCCACCGTCTCAATTAATTTATTTTACATTGAGAGCAAAATAAAAGCTATTTATAGTTTCAAATTGATGTAATTTTTATAAAAAGCGTTTTATTATTTGAATTTTCTATTAAATTGTCAAAAATACTTTTATTCAACATTGTTAAACATTATTAAACATTTCTGTGAAGAAATCGTTATAACAAAACTATTTGTCGAGTTCTCCACAAAATAATTTTTTTGTGTAGAATTAGGAGACGCCTACCAAGCCCGGTTAGCTCAGTCGGTAGAGCACCAGACTCTTAATCTGGCTGTCGCGGGTTCGAGCCCCGCATCGGGCTTACTTTTTGGATGTAAATTAAACTTTAACTATCTAATAACATTTCTTATTCGTATTTAACAATACAATAATTTTGTATAATGAATTATCTTTAAATATTATAAATTGCAACTAATTTTTAACAAACCCTCTATAGTTTAAAAATTTTTTTAATAAAAAGCAATTTCTTTTTGTTTCGGTAAATTTAATATTAAAACTTTCATTAATAGCATTAAACAATATTTTGAATGTGACTACTATCTATAAAATAGAATGTTTTAAAATTTGTGTTGCCTTTTTGCAAACAGATATTTTATTATTAATTCAATTAATAAAATATTTCTAGATCGTATTCTACTATTTTAACTAAATACAATCTTTTTTATTTCTATGCAGTCTAATGTAATAATTTTTTTATCAATAAATATACATTTTATCAAAATCATTATTTTTTATAAATCATTTTCATTATGATCCGATATGCCTTTGTTGTATCTTTAATAATTTAAAAAACGGTTTTGTCAAGTTTTTACATCTTAAGACTTTTGATTTACTGTAAATTATAAAAAATAATAAATTAAAAAGGTAAAAATAAAATTTTAGGAACAAAGTACTTAAAAACACAAATAATACGTACTTATGATATAAAAATTAAGTAAATTTTAAAATAGCAGTAATCAATTTAGATAATATATGTATATTTTTTTAAATGCAAAGTCATTTTAGATATTTTTTTATACTAAAGAAAAAAGTGTTTTTGTTTAATAAAACTTCAGGAAATTCTATAATTATAGTAATGAATTATTAAAATGTACCCCACTTATAAAAAATTGTAATTTTTATTCTACTGAAAAATTCTAAAATAAATTAAAAAAACTTTTATATATAAATATATGAAAAAGTCCAAAAGATAACGATCCTGGCAGGATTCGAACCTACAATCTTCTGCTCCGTAGGCAGACGCGTTATCCATTGCGCCACAGGACCGTGAGGAAGAACACAACCTACTTCTCAACTAATATACTATGATAATGAAGGAGTATGCTTGTTATAATCATATTTCTTCGTTATAGTATTTTTTCATGAACAAATAATAAATATTATCTTTATATTATTTTAAATGTTAAATAATTTCCTACACACAGAAAAAAAAAGGACACAGGTTTGCATAAAATGTAGTAAATTTGTCCCACCAAATAAAATTCAAATTTTTTTTATTTGCGAATAATTTTATCACAATTATTTTGTACATGGAAAATTAAAACAATAGTTAGGCAATTATTAAAATAAGTTTCTATTTTTCTAATATACTATTTTTATTTTAGAATACAAGTTGTTTTCTACAATCCATTTTAAAATATATGATTAAAATTTAATTTTATGTAAAATTGCAAAAACTTTTATAAAAAACATTTTTAACATATTACAGTACATTTTTTTAATATTTTTCAATAGTTTAAATTATTATAAATTGTATTTTATGAAATTTTCACATTTGATACTTTAAATTTTTTTCATAAATGTCTCTTAAAAATCATCTTTAAAAGTCAAACTTATTAAAAGTTATAAAATAATATGGATTTTTATTTCTAATAAAAAAATAACTTTTACATATTTTAATTTAAATAAGAACGAATACTAAAATAATGCTTTTTAATTAATAATACTTTGTGTAAGTAAATAATTACTGCTTTTCTTTATTATTGTTGTGAAATTTTTAAACTTATTGTCGTTAATAAGTTGTTTAGAATAATGATCTTTATTAAAACAATAATAATTTTACATGAAATTGACTTTTAATAGAATATTTTATAAAATAAAAAAACAAGATAAGATCTAAATGGGCATAATGTTATAAAAAATATCAAAATTAAAAAAAGTCACATTAATTTAAAAAGTTAAGCATATATATCTTTGTAAAAAAACGGCAAAATATATGCGACAACCCAATATTTTGTGTTGTTTAAAAATTTTTGCTATTGCTTGATAATTTTAAAATTTGAATAATATTCAATTTTTTAAAATGGTGGGACATTTTTTTGCATTATAGATAGATTTGTCAAAATTTGTCCTTTTTTTTTTCTGTGTGTAATTTAAAGAGTTTTATTAAAAAAATTATAAATTTAGTATTTATTTTTATTACATTGCTGTTGTATTATAATATCATAAAGAAACATCATATACTCTAAGTAGCCATTGTTATTAAACTATTTATGGTTAGCATTAAATGGTTTTTTTTTAAACAGATTCTTTTGCTAATTAATAAAGTCAAAATTGTCATTCATTTATTTCATAAAATGTAATTTTGCATATCAAACGTTCTTTTATAAACAAAAATTAAATTTTTAACTTACTTTAAAGTAATTTTTTTATAAATTTTTTTATCTTTTTGATAATTCAATGATATACTACTAAAAAAATATTCTCACATTCTGACATTTTTCAAACTTTAAAAAAACCCAGTAATTCGAAAAGATAAAATCTATAGAAATTACCTCTTAATAAAACTAAAAAATAAAGTGACTAGAGAATATGGAAGTAAAACATTAGAACACATTGGTATTATTTGGAATAACTTGCATATAGAAGAAAAATCAATTAAAACAGTAAATATTTATTTATACAATAATTAACAGTTTAAAAATAATTTTTTATATTTAAAACCATTTAATGCAAATCACTATTTTTCCATAAAAAAATTAATTGCTATAATTTAATGAAAAACAAAAATAAATAAATGTTTTTAATCTTGAACTGATAATATGACACTATTGATGGAGCATTCATTGCAATATGATATTAATATAAATTCAAACTTTCAATTTTTTAAATATTTTTTTACTAAATGTATTTGATTAATAATTATTAACATTTCTAATATAATTTTTTTATAATTTAAGTAAAAAACAAGAAATATTGTAGTTTAAATGATAATGTCACATAATGTCAACTTGTTATAAAGAAGTAGAGCATTCCCTGCGAGTATAAGCTTTTTTAACGAGGTGCTATCCTCGGGTGATATAGTAAAGTACACACACAGCTATGACACTGAAAAACAATTCGATTTTAGGACAGTCGTTGGTCAAAGAGAAAAAAATTTTTCTTTTATCTAAAGTGGTCATCAAAAACTATTGGTGTTTCACGAACATTTTCCTGATAAGTTTAAAGTCATATGCGTCTTTCTTGTTTAAAAAAACTTAAATTAATGATAATAAGATTAAAAAAAAGACAGTAACATTATGTGACACAAAATGAAATAGAGTTTTATCAGTGTTTGCCAAAATTAATTAATAAATATTTATATTCAATTAATTTTTGAAGTAGTTAATGAAAATATTTTTATTATTCTAATAGATCAAAAAGACCTTCGTCAAACATGTATAACATTACTAGATAATTTGAAAAAATTGCCATTACTATTTAAATACTTTAATTTTATTAATTTTAAAAAAAGAGTAACCTAGATATATACTTTTTTAAGAACTCTCATGCCCAGGCTAAAATTTTAAACAATAATAAGATTGGCCAATTTATAGAATATTACTCATTTATTCATATGTGTTTCAGAAATCTTACCTCATTTTTGCAATCAAAATCTTTTAAAAGTATAGTACCTTTACATTATTTATTATTGTTTCGCATATTACAGCATAATTATTACTACATAGAAACATTACTACGGATCTTTTAGATTTGCTGTATATTTAATTTTATTTTTATACTTTTAAAAATGTGACAGATAAGAATTTAAAATAATGTAATTTTATAATTGTTTATTATTAAGAAGCATTATTAATATACTGATATACAAAAAAAGCGTTTTTCATTGAACATTAAAAAATAAAGTTAGTTTAACTAATTATAGCTTTCTTTGAAACTTGTTGTAATTAGTGATAAAATATTTCTCCCATTAAGTAACTTTTTCTATATAAACATAGTAATAAAAAGTCTAAAAAAATTATTCACTAAAATTTTTCAATTAAAAAGTCCATATATTTTAAAAAAAGTGTTAAGGTTCCGTTTTTTTTCAACAAATAATTCAACAGTTATTTTAATGCTCTTAATGGTTTTCATTTTATTGGTTACAAAACAACTATAATATCATATTTGTATCATAAAAATATATCATTGATGCCAAGAAATCTGGAGATAAATCTAATTTTTATAAATACACATGATATTATATAGAGTTAATGGAAAACCAATTTTCCTACAATAAAAATATGTGTACAACTTATTCTTATCAATCGAACTTTCATGGGACACCATTGCCTTTTTATGACAACTGTAGACAAAAGATGAAGTTATTTCTCTTTGTCTAAAGGTACTGTCCTAAAATCGAATTGTTTTTCAGTATCATAGCTCTGTGTGTATAAATATATAAAATAACTTTTTATTAATAGGTGTTCACAATGTATCTTATCCTTTACATATACATTAAAAATGAATTTATGTTTTGTATTTATAGAGTTTTCTTGATAACGCCTTCTGGGGGCGTTACACGAGGCGTCCCATGTAGTCTGGTAGCACGTAAATTCTACAATGCGTTTTTTGCCAAAAATCACACAGTGATTTTTTACCATATTTCGTGTCGGGATTATGTTTATAAAATATAAGATTAATGTAGACTTCTTCTATTATAAACAAAGAAAACATGTAATTTTTAATATTTTTTTGATGATTTAATGTATTACTTTATGTTATTGTTGTTTTATTGGTAAATTAAATTCATATAGTAACATTTGGAATATAAAAAAAATTTTATGTTATGTTGGTAATTTATGTATTCATTATAAATTAAGATATAAGTAAATTTTTGTTAATTATTAAGAAAATTGTTAATAAGACTCAATTGCTAAACATAATTACTCTAGATTTTACAAATTTTAAGTATAGATTTTTACTATGTCATGAATATGAATAACGTTAGCAAAATTATTTCAAACTAGAAAATATGGTATTAATTTTAAATAAAAACAATTTTTTACTATGTAAGGTGATTATTATTCAATTTAAACATTACAACAAAATTAATCTAAATTTTTACTATTCTGAAAATATAAGATTTTTACTGCATCATAAATAATGTTAACAAAAGTAATGTCATAAATCTAAAAGATATTTTTTGATATTTTGCAAGATAGTTATTAATAAAATATAAATATCAAGTATATTTACTTTAGATTTTACCAATTTAAAGTACGGATTTTTTACTACATCGTAATAATGATAACAAAATTATTATCCTTGTGAAATATATACTTTTTAAGACTGAAACACCAATTTTAAGGTTATAAAATTCTAGGAGCGATTTCTTCGTTAATATATGTACTGGATATGTTTGTACATTGGAAAAATAGAATACTCATATTAAATAAAAATATGTAACACTAATACAATTATTATTGTTAAATACAATTTGTATTTTAAAAATTTTCTTTATACCAAATATGATCAAAATAAAGTATATTTTCATAAGTTATACAATTTATCACTCTATCTTTTATCGAAAAAATGTATATATTAATCATTATTAGATCATTTTTATTTTATTTAAAGTGACATAAAAATTATAAGTGAATGAAATGAAATAGGTGTGGGGTAGGTACTTTTATTATGTCGTTGGTTTATAAAACCCAGTTTCAGTTTTAGTTACTGAGGCTGGGGCAATTTGGTATTTTGTATAATGGTAGTATATATTATGTATATATGTTACTATTATATAAAATCCTAGATTGCATTTTTTGCCAAAAATCACACAATCCTCTAGATTGCGTTTTTTGACAAAAATTTTTGTAGGATTTACGTGCACCCATGTACACTCAGAAAGAAAGCATCACCTCAAGGTGATGATTTCGTCGATTTTTGTGCGTATGCCAATTCATCACCTTGAGGTGATGATTTTAAAAAAATAAAAAGGGGATACCTTTCCCCAATAAAATGCCTTAGAACATCTGTTTATAGCAATGTTCTTATTTATAGCTATATTTCAACAATTAGAAGTAGTAATTAAGAATTTATATTATAAAATAAAGATATAACAATAAATACAAAGTTATATAACAATTTAATGAATATTTAAAACTTTAAATTAAACAAAGATAATGACAACAAAAGCAATAAATAATAATTATAAATATAGTAGTAAAACTTACCTAGATTGGCAATAAATCGTACCCGCATGCCAAATAGTGAGATTCACCTATCCTACAAACTAAAACAATTATAAATGTTAACTGAAACAATAACTTACTTGTATACTTGAATATTCATGTAAATTTTAAAATATAAGTAACAATTCCATGCATTGCCTAAAAAATACCTAGATTTTAAGTAAAAAATAACTTATCTTTATCTGTAGTTCGTTCTATTTATAAATAATTAGTCGGCACTCCTTAATTTACATCTAAAATAGAAATATTAATAAGTTAAAATTAGTAGAAAAAAGTTACGAAATAACAATGTTTTGACAACTTGATATATAATTCCAAAGTTGTGTTACACCTTCGTAAGACATCTTCCGTATACTAAATTCTAAATAAAATCATCACCTCAAGGTGATGTTTTTAAATTCATCACCTTGAGGTGATGATTTTGTTTTGAGTGTAGTCTAGTGGTTATGATTTGCGGCTCTCACCCGCAAGGCCCGGGTTCGATTCCCGGCATGGGAATACGTTTTAAAACCTTATTGTCATTTAATTAATCTATTTAGCTCTAAAAAGTATGTTTTTGGTACAACTTTTTAATAATTGCTCCACCATCTTTATACTTTTAAAAAATAGCATTTAAAAGTTAGAGTTTTATATTTAAGTAGATTTACATTTATTCTATATAAATTAAAGTAATAACCTATCTAAAAAATAATATTTAATTTCAAAATATAAGAATAATTGTTTTTATAGTCACTCCGTTTTAAAAACAACTACTTTTGACAGTGATACATCTTGGCAGATACACTTAAAAAATCTACATATTTGGTTTAATTTTACTAGTTTTTTAACTTCATTATTATGGGAATTTAAAAAATTATAAGTAAAATTCTATTGGGACATATATTGTCCTATTAAACAAAAAAAGAAAGTAAAATTAGATTAAGTAATAATAAAATAATAACAAAAAAAACGTAGCTCTCTCTTACTTGTCTCTTTTTAATTAGATGGCTAGTATGCACTAAAAAATATAATTAAGTTATCTTAAATGAATAAAAATAAGAACAAAATTGTTAACAGTAATGTGTCTTTGTGGTGAGGCAAAATAACAATTAGGAAAATAATGACAACTTGTTGTAAGAAAATAAAAAATATTACAATAAAAGAATAACTTTCATGCATACACGTATAGAAAAAATTATTTATTTCAACATCACTTTCAGCGTGAGACACGTCATTCTTGATAAAATTAAGTTTCTGTAAAATTTTATAAATTTAGCATTGTCAAAAATAATTACAACACTTTGTTACTACATTTTTTACTAAAAAAATTAATGCTTATAATTTATTTTTCTTGTAAAAGCAGAATTGAAAGCAAATTTAACTGAAAAGAATATTCAGATTTTTACATATACAAATTTCGGATATTAAAATCGTTACTGATATTTTGAAATACTTGAACTCATTTCAGTGGAATTTAAAAACTTTCTTTAATTTTGATATTAATTTAGAAAAATAACAACGATATTTGTTGGCACACACTTATGAAATAACTGACTATATGTAAAACTTTATAAAGACGGACTATAAAAAATATAGTAAAAGACACATTAAAATTAAAACACTCACCTTCGGTAAAGAGGTAAATTAATTAGGATGACAACACGTAATAATAATAGGTACGAATGTTAAGATCATACAAAAAATGGAGGTTTATATAGATATTAAAATGATGACAGTTGATGTGCCATCCAATTCTTCTTTATTATTTTTTTTAATAATTCACTTTTTTAATTAATAAAGACAACAAAATTTTTCTATAATTTTACACTATCTTAAATAATTTAAAATTTGTTAAATGTTACTACTAAAATAAACGCAATTTTTACCATTATGTCAACTATCTGTAATATAAGTGATCTATCTACAATTAGATTTTAAAATAATTTAAAGTACAGATCAGAACAAGATAAAAAAACTAGTAAAAAATGTTCTTTATAAATCTTATACTGTTATTGTTATAGTTCTATTTTTTATTATCATTTTATTATTCTTTTATGATGTAATGTGTTTACAAGTTTCTATAATTATTTATATTTCAGAAGTTTATAGATCAACTTAAATAAATTTTAAAAACAATAAATATTTTAAAAATAACAGTTTGTGTTAAAAAAATATAAAAATAAATTTTATTATTGAATTACCAATTTAACTGTCATAAAAGTACATTATTTTAATAGTCAAATGAAGCCATCATTAATGAATAATTATTTTTAATCAAGAAACGTATAAGTTCTACTATAATAACACAGCAATTATATAGCGTGATTTAAATAAAAGTGGTAAATCATTAAACAATTATAAAGATGTTATTTTAAATAAGTATAATTAATGAACAAAAAAATAAGAAAAAAAGAATTCGCTTGTGGATGAGTATGCAAAATGGCATTTTTTTATTTGTACTAATATATTTCTGGTTATTTCATTGGGTTCATCTTACACACGAATACACATTTCACAGCGACTTCTATTCTAGTTAACAAAAAGACGACAGAAATTCGCCTGCCCATGATCACTCATAGACAAGCTAAATAGCATTTAAAAAAAGGAAAAAATATGGGTAACTATGAACAACCAAAGGTCCATTATTTCAGATCAACAAAACTAGCATCATTAGATATTCGAATGAAGCTGAATTTTTTAAACTAGTATTTTCAATGAAGTAATTAATGTTTGACAAGTTTGGTAATTTTAAATATTCATGTAAAAATTAGTTATTTTAATTAGTAAAAAACAATTTACGACTTTATTGGTAAAATTTATGTAATGGACAAAAGAAATGACTAAAAAAATAAGTAAATAATAACTACTAAAGATTTTTTTAAAATCTCATAATAGATTTTAAAAGAAATTCTGTCGCGAGTGGGGTTCGAACCCACGCATCTTACGATATTGGGTCTTAAATCCAACGCCTTAGACCGCTCGGCCATCGCGACTTGGTGGCGAGGCATACCTACTTCTCCACTACCATAATTATACAGGTGGAGAAGTATGCATATATATATATGACATGGTTCTCCACTAATATATTATGGTAGTGGAGAAGTATGCTATATATATATACCTATTTCTCCACCATAGTATATTCTTATGAATAACTGATAAATCTAATCAGTATATTATTTTATATGATAAATAATTTCATAATTTAATGAGTTTTATTAAAAAAGTGTTGAAAATGTGATATTAATTTTTGGTACATTACTCTTTTACTATAATAACATAAAGAAACTTTATATAATCTATGTAGACATTGTCTTTATATGACTTATGATTTGCATTAAATGGTTTGAAATATATTAAATTGAAAGGATTTTTTTTGACCAAATCATTTTGGTAGTGGATAAAGTGATAATTGTTATTCATTTGTTTCATAAATGTAATTTTGCATATCAAAAGTTTTCTTATTAACAAAAATTAAATTTTTTATTTCACTTTAAAGTATTTTTCTCCATCAATTTTTTATCTTTTTATAATTCAATGGCATACAACTAAGAAAATTTTTCACATTCTGAGATTCTTCAAACTCTTAAAAAATCTAATAATTCGAGAGATAAAGTCATAAGAAATTACCAATTAATAAAATTAGAAAAATAAACTGATTAGAGAATATTGTTATATATCTAATAGCTTTAATTTTTTATAATGTTACATATTGTTTGTAAAAAATCATAACTATTGTAATATATATGGATATATTTTAATAAATAAATAGTTTTATGTTCACATCAGTTATAAAACATTAAATACAATGATAATATTTGGAATAACTTGTATATAGGAGGAAAATGAAAAATCAAATTAAACAGTAAATATTTTTTTTTCAATAATTAACAGTTTAAAAATAGTTTTTTTATACTTTTAACCATTTAATGCAAATTGCTAAATTTTTATAAAAGAATTTATTCTCATAATGTAATGAAAAACAAAATTGAGTAAATATCTTTAATCTTGAATTAACAATAAGACATTATTGATGGGAATTTATTGCAATATAATATTTATATAAATTTCAACTTTCAATTTTTAAATATTTTTTTATAAAATGTAATTGATTATTATTTATTAACATTCCCAATATTGTTTTTTAATAGTTTGAACGAAAAAAACAAAGGATTTTGTAGTTTGAATGATAATGTCACTTCTTGTGGAGAAGTAGGACGCCCCCCTTGGTGGCCAACTCCTTATTTCTCAGAAAAAAATTTTTTTTAGAAAAAATGCTAAAAAATTTGTTTAAATGACTATTTCTCTTTAACTATATTTGTTTACGTAATATAATTCTTGATAATTAATACATTTTGGTGAAATTATTTTTCCACAACATATTAAAATATTTTGATAATCTTTTATTATGTTTCCAACTCTAAGAGTTGTGAAAATGTAAACAACTTTAGTTAAGATTTAACTTTATTTTTATAAATATTCTATCACTCAATTAAAATATAAGGTTAATTAGAAAAACAAAAATAACATAAAGATAATTCTTAAAGTATTTCATAATGCATTATTTAACACAAAAAAGTTTAGTATTAACTATATTATTTAAAAATAAAATGGTGATACTCTTAATATTTATCAACTTTTTTTTTCTACAAAAATATCTTCAAATTCTACACAGAATATAAATTATAAATAACAATAATTAATTAAATATATAAACATTTATTTGATAAATAAATTTTATTATAAATGAAGACTTTATTATAGCACTTCAACAAATAAGAAAATATTTAATAAAATAGTATTTATTGTTTAACATAATTTTTGGTTTAACATTATTTTTTTAATAATTTTAATTTATTACATAAAGTGTGTAAATGTTAAATATTTTTTATTTTATGCCCCACCTCTAGTAAAAATTGCAATATAAATAAGCATTTGTAAAAAGTTACCTTTTGAAATAATTCTTTTGCTCAAGTAAAATTTCTTTAATTTAGCAATTATACAACATTTTGAAATTTCTAATATAAATTATGACAGTTAGCGGTTCTAGTAAGGACAAAGAAAATGTCATCTTTTGTCGTTTCTTTAATTTTGTACATTTTCAATTTACAATTTATACGCGATCAATCATAAGCCAAAAAATGTCATCAGAAAAATCTATACATAACATTATAAATTTTTTAGTACTTTGATTAAAAGACTATTAAAATTCATGACTAAATGATTATATACAAATTAAGATATTACTGTTATAAAATAAATACATTACTATTTTAAGATATTAAAGTTAAAAAAATTTCTTGAATTTAAATGCAATCTTAATTTCTTTTAACAACTCTTAATTTTTATTATTCATAAATTCATTTACAAGAAAATTCAGTTTTGTTATATTTGACTTGATGTACACTTAATTGTCATATATAGTAGAAAATTTGTAAACTTTAAAAGGAGTAAAATTATTTCATATATATTTTTAAGAAAAATTATATTCTTATATAATAATAGTGCAAATTTTTGTATTTTAATATAAATACAGTTTCATTCATAAAATATCAGTGAAATTTCAGTACAAAAGTAGAAAAACGTCTATGAAATCTATAAATTTTTATTATATAATTAGAAAAAAACAAATATAACTTTCTAAAATAAGGTTCCACCGAGATTTGAACTCGGGTCGCAGGATTCAAAGTCCTGAGTGCTAACCGCTACACCATGGAACCGGAGTTCCCGGTCTCTGCTTTTTTTTATAAAATACATTTTTGACAGTTTTTAATAAAATTAATAAAAACATTTTAAAATAATTTCATGTAAGAATTGTGATTAAAAGCAAAAATGGACGCCCCCGGGTGGGCTTGAACCACCAACCTTTCGGTTAACAGCCGAACGCGCTAACCGATTGCGCCACGGAGGCCACGGTGGGACATTTTTACTTCTAGATAAAATATTATTAAAATTTTTACATCATATTATCTCAACCTATATTACCTTTTTATAATAATTTCCAATTGTTTAGTAATTTTTAATGCAATTTATATTTATTTTAAATATAGTGATAAATTATTAAAAATTTATTTTCTTATACAATTTTTTCTATATTTTTTTACGCATTTGATGCATTAAAGTTATGTTAGAGTAGATTGTGAGACTAATTGCAAATATAAATATTTTTTGTGTTATAATTGACATTAATTTAATGTAATATTTAAAAAATAATAGTTCTACTTTTGTTAAATATTTTAGTATATGTATATTTTTAAAAAATTTTACAGAAAAAAATATGAAGGTTTTCATGTGAAATGTAATAAATCTTTCCTATTTAATAAAATTTAAATTTTTTTATTTGTGACTAATTTCATCTCAACTACTTCGTACATAAAAATTAAAACAATAATTGAAAAGTTGTTAAAATTATCTCTTATTTTTCTGCTATATTGTTTTTTTTCTTTAATTTTAAGATATTTTTTGCAATGCATTCCAAAATATTAGATTAAATGTTATTTTTAAGTAAGATTGTAAATGTCCTTACAAAAAACATTTATTAACATATCATAGTATCTTTTTTAATATGCTTTAATAGATAAAGTTGTTAGAAATTACATTTTTTTGTAAAACTATACTCAAAAGAAGCTCGAAATTTTTTTTACAAAGTCTTTAAAAAAGATCTTTGTTAAAAATCAAACCTATGAAAAGTTATAAAATTATGCGCGTTTTTGGCAGACTGTAATTTTGCCTGAACGTTCAGGCAAAAAGAGTATTTTATAAAAAACGTTCTGCCTGAACGTTTACCAAAAGGTACTTTATAAAAAATGTTTTGCCCGAACGTTCAGGCAAATAGGGTAGGTGCCGCGTTTTTGTACATTGTAAAGAATGACCTTTATTTTTATAATAAAACTAAATACTAAAATAATATCTTTAATTGTTAATATCTTGTGTAGTTAAATAATAATTTTTGCTTTTTGTTATTTTTTTATAAAATTTTTAAACTTATCTTTGTTAGCAGATTGGTTAAAATAATGATCTTCATTAAAATGTCAACAACATCACACGGAATCTTTACTTCTAGTAAATTATTTTATAAAATAAAAAACTAGTTATACTCTAAGATAAGCATAATATTATAAAAAATATATCAAGATTAAATAAGTAATGCATAAAAAAATAAGTTGTTGGTGATGATTACTTTAAAAAAAGTGTAGCGATTTTATCTTATACTTTCATTAAACGTACTATAAAATAGTAAAAAGACATACAGATACTAATTAACTTACTCTTTATTTTAGAAAGTAAAAAAATGGAAATATATGATACAATAAAAAAATTTAGACTTTATATACAAATTCACAAGTGATAACATAATTGTCATAAAATTTACTTCACTATTGCTTTAAAATGCCAAATACATATATTCTTGTGAAAAATGTCATATTTTATGCGACAATATAATATTTTGCTTAGTTTAAAAATTTTCTTCTCACTTAGTATTTGAAAAATTGCTAGATTCTTTGTGGAGAAGCGAAAAATAAAACAATTGAAATGACTATGAAAAACTTACAAAATAACGGAAAACTGTAGTTTTGCCTGAACCTTCACCTACAGGTCACTTTATAATAGACGTTTTGCTTGAATATTCCACCCGAACGTTTAGGCAAAACATACGTTTAAAAAAGATTTCTAGATGAACATTCAGGCAAAACGTTTTTTTTAAAATGACCCTTAGATGAACGTTCAGGCATAACGTACATATGTAAAAGTTTTTTTAGAATGATTTCTAAAATAATGGAACATTTTACTCTACACGAAAGTGTTAACGATAGTTAAAAGAAATCCATTTTATGTAATTTTTAAATAAATTACACTATTTTTTTTTATTTTCTGATAAAGATAGTGCAATGCACCACTTGTTTAGCACTGCCTTCATAATATACTCCATATAGGAAATCGACAGGGAAACACAAAATTTGAAAAAAAATAAATTTTTAATTAATTTTTTTAAAATTATTTTATTTAATATGTCTTAAAGAATAGATATTTGATTATTTTTATAACAAAAAACAATTAATTCTCATTTTGAAATATTTTTTTTAGATAAAAAAATAATTGCTTTTTCAAAAATAGTTCTTTTTTATATGTATGTTTTGCCTGAATATTTAGACAAAAATTGGTAGGTACCCAAAATAATTTATAATATTTTTACAGATTACTGGTAATTATTAAAGCTGACAGGTCACACCGGTAAGATGACCGGATTTTATGTTTTTTCGCGCATTTAGGCGGGAGAAGGAGCATTTTTATAACTTTAGGGCGCACCGTAAAAGTGATATTCAAACATTTTGTATTCTTATTTTTATTAAAAATTATGTATTATACTTTTTTAAAAATTAAAAAATTTCAATTTTGAAGGTGTTTTTCACCTCATAAAATACCCAAAAATGGCACTTTTTGGGACTTTGCAGAGGCTACCACGAGTTTTCAAAAAATATGAGATAGGTCTTATTCGATTTCTAATTTTCTTATCTATAACATATTTTTTTTTCAAAGGTGGTTTTATGGCTCAAAAAAAAGTTATGAAGCAAAAAGTAAGTTTACCTCAAAAAGTACCTAATTTTATTGCAAAAATGATAAAAAATAATTGTTAAAGTTATAAAACATACTTAAAATTAAAAATATATATTATAAAACTTTTGAAGAATGCAAACAAATAAAAAAAGTAAACATTAAACATGTAAAAAATGCCAACAGGCTCTTTATTAAAACAAAGAGATTTTTGACTAAAAATGCTAACAATTGTTAGCTATAAAGGCATAAACAATTAATTTATTTTAATTATTTGATTTATTTACCTATCTCAATATGCCTGCAAAAAAAAAATTCGCTTTATTAAGATCTAAAACCAGCTGTATCAATTTAAACATGCTAATGTACAAACAAAAAAAAGAAATGAACTTTCTAAAAGCCTTAGGATCTTTTATATAAGATGTAATTATGCACTACTGATGAATTAACAAAATGTTTTGAATATCTTTATTGAAAGTTTGAAGAATCTGCACAAACATTCAACTGTTACTAAAGAATTTAATATATTGCTAAAATATTATATATTTGATTGATCATTTGGTTGAATTTATTGGTGATTATGGAACTTTTTGTTATTTCAGTGAGCAAGACACTAAAAATTTTTATACATGGCTTAAGAATTACTCAATTTGTTTTCATTATATAACTTATAATACCACAAAACAATGAAAAAAAAGTTTTATTTAATGAGAACAACGAATAATTGTCATGACTTTTGAAATTGGTAATATTTTTAGAATTTTTGCATTTTTTTTACTTTTATATACTAATTATTAAAAAATAATGTAGAAATACTAAAAAAATTACGTAAAAATTAGGTTTTTCGATCTTTATCATTAAAAATTTGGTACTTTTTAAGGTAAACTTACTTTTTGCCTATAACTTTTTTCCGAGCCATAAAACCTTCTTTGAAAAAAAAATATGTTGTAGATAAAAAGTTTAGGAATAGAATGAGACCTATCTCATATTTTTTGAAATCTCGTGGTAGCCTCTGTAAAGTCCCAAAAAGTGCCATTTTTGGGTATTTTTTGAGGTAAAAAACACCTTCAAAATTGAAATTTTTGGATTTTTAAAAAAGTATAATACCTAATTTTTAATAAAAATAACAATAGAAAAAATTTTAATATTACTTTTACGGTGCGCCTCGAAAATATGAAATTTAACAAAAACGACGCGGAAAGCGTCATTTTTGCAAAATCCCGTTTTTAATACTACGCGTTAGCGGTGTGAGGTCTTTTGCAAAATTGTACATTTTTTTGAATAATGTATGGTAATTATTTGTTACATAATATGCAACAAGATTTCAAAAATTATTACTAAATATTTTTGTTCGGTGGCCTATTAGATGGCACTCGGTTGTGCAGCTATGTCCGAGCGGTTAAGGAGAGTGATTAGAAATCACTTGGGCTTTGCCCGCGCAGGTTCGAATCCTGCTGGCTGCGAATTGTTTTGCTTTTATTCTTCATATAAATCAATACAAGTTATTAAAACAATTTAATTTATTTCTACCATGTATTTTTAATCATTTCAAATGTTAAAAAAATAATATATATGGTAAAATTTAGAGCAACTAAAAAGAAATAAACTAATTCTTAAAGTTAGTTATCTTTTTTTCATAGTGATTTATAATGTTTCTACGGTTAATTTGTAGAAAGAGTTTAATACATATGTATGATGTTACTTAATAATTGGTTATCATCATTTTTAAGATATTTTTTTATTAAATAATTGAAATTTTATATTCAATGACTGAGTATCACAAGATTTTTTCTTATAAAATATTTAAAATAAAGGAATTTCTTTTTATTTAACACTATAAAATTGGCAGAAAATTTTTCCTACAATTTGGAGGATTTGCAAGGAATATTTTTTACTTGAATGTTGTACTAAAGAAACTTTAAAATTTCTTTAGTTTGACAAAAATTTTTTAATTTTAACTTTTCCCAATGTATAATAGTCAGGGTTATCTTACGTATATCTAAAAAATATATATCTACCGTGTATTGAGTTTAATTTACTGAAAAAAACAATAAAATTTATTTTTTTCACAATTATTTCTTTTGTAATTTTTATATTTCCTAGAACGATTTTCCAGTCAAGCAAAATTCGGGAAAATTTAAACATGAAATTTTATCTGTTTTATTGTAAAATAAAAACATTATCATTAAAAATTAAAAAATAGATAATTATTAATTCACTACTTACAACTTTTTAGTAAAATTATGCATTATAATAATTATTTATATTTTTTTTGTTATGTCTAAGCATAATTGATAAATATTTTGATAACAGTAGAAATAAAATAATGAAAAAAATTACTCTTGTTGAATTTTATTTGTTTCTAAAAATTAGCAAAGATAATTTACAAAAACAAATACATTATAATTTATAAAAAACGCTAAGAAAGGCAAAAGATATGCCGCCAGCAGGGGTCGAACCTGCGACCTTGGGCTTATTAGACCCACGCTCTAACCGACGGGTGCACGTCAACTATTCAAAATTTTCTGTCAAAAAACGTGATTTAGACAAATCACGGTTTTTTGACAAAAAATGCATTTTAGAAATTGCATAGTGAAATAGTATATTTCTACTATGCAATTGATAAAATGCAAACCTCAGTATTCTCGACTACCGAGAAACTGGGTTTTATAAACCGACGACATCGAAAATGTACCAACCCTACACCTATTTCATTTCATTCACTTAAAATTTTTCTGTCACTTTAAAAAAAACAAAAGTACACATAGTATATACATTTTTCCAAAAAATGGTAAAAATTTTTTTTCTTTGTCTTTTTGAAAAATAAATAAATTTTGTGTTTTTTTTTTCAAAAATATGAATTTGCTTAAAGTAAAACTGTATAAACAAAGAAATATTGCATTAAATATTTTTTTTAAAATAATTTTTATTATGATTGTATCAATAAAATTTTGTTAAAAAATAATTCGTAGAATGTTTCTACTAATTCCTTATATGAGGACTAGACTATGCGATGCTTGTTAAAGGGGGACCACGGGTCAAGACATCAACAAATTGATAAAAATAGTATGATTTGGATGTTTTTTTATTATTATATTTGTTAATACTCCATATTTTAACCTATTTGGAAGGTACTTTTAACACAAATTTGGAGTTTCATGTATCACGGTGAATTGGTAAAAAAGGCATTGTAGAGTTGACGTGTTACCCTAACCGACTGAGCTATGGCGGCTTGGGTGGCAAGGCTTTTCTTCAATATTTTCTGTCAAAAAGGCAAAACGTTATTCCAACCAAAATTATTGCCGCGAACATTTCCAAATAATAATCTTTTTCATATAATGGACATTATCAAATACATTAATTAATTTTTATACATGGGAAAATACCTCTCTTATTAAATAAAATAATATTTAATTTATATGCTTATTGGAATTTGATCTAAAGAAAAATGATTGTCACAGGTACTCTTTTACCAAGTAAATTAAAGAAAGATTATATATAATTTTTCGCCACATATAATAAATAGCTTATATCAAAAGGTAGTTATTAAATAATTGGCTACCATTTATCGATAAACTAAAAAGAAAGATAGTTATAATTGAATTAAACTGTATTAATATTACAACTATTTTAATTTATGTTATAAAAAGGTGTTAAATTATATTTTTCTAGGTACTTAATTATGAATGTAAAAGGATTTCTTGAAATAGTTGAAGCAAAATATCTTGATAACTATAAGCTTCCATCTATTGACCACTTAGGAAATAAATTATCGTTACCATTTACAAGTTCAATTTTACCATCAATCTCGGAAGTATTATCTACATCTTCCTTTTTTCAAGAAAATAAAAACTTATTTGTTTGTAAGAATAGTTTTTGTAGAACAATGGGCTTATCTAGAATAAAATCTAATTACTTAGTAAAAGTAGAGGTTAAAAAAGAAAAGTTTTTAAATATATTGTCTGTTTTTAAACATATATTTTTTGATAATTCAAATGAAAGATTGTAAGTGTTAGTAGTAAAAATATTAAATTTAATGATAATATGTTATTAGGGTAAATCTTCTTTTTTTGGATCTTGGTTTGAATTCCCTAAAGAGTGATATACTTAATGTAGATGTCAATGATATAAATATTCTTGAACTTGAAGCTCACATAGCAAAATCACTTAAAGTAAATCTTTGTATTTATGATAATGGGTACTTATACAGCTTATTAAACTGCATCTCAAATGACTACTCAAGAAATTGCCCTTATAGTATGCTTATTCTCCAAAAATCAAATAATTATTTTCAAATAGTTAGTAAAGTTTTTCCATCAAGTTCAACAAATTCTTTAAATTTTCCTCGTCCCAATTCAATTGAAGAAGAGTTATTTTTTTCATTTGTTCTTAAAGTATGTTTAATATAAAATTTAAAATTTTACAAAATATTTAGGCATCACAAAACAATGTACAAGTTAATGTAAGTGAATTGGAAATAGAACTTGATAAAATAAATTGTAAAAAAGGTTACAAAGCAATAAAAAATAATCTTCAAAAATTAATGGTTTTGATAGAAGAAGATGAAGATGCATCAACAAGATATGAAGAGTATAAAAATAAGATTTCCGTAACTACAGTTGATGTAAATAGCGAAAACATATCAACAGAAAATATGTTAGATAGATCTTCAAGTGATGAAAATAATAATGGCAATTCAAATAACTATAAAAGCAAAAGAATTTTATTTGATGTTCTTGACTTTAATTACATAGTTGATGAAGGCAGTTTTATTTCAAATTTAACATCTTTTCGTAACAGTAAAAATAAAATTTTTATAAAATGTAATCCTGAAGCTGATATATTAGAACTAGAAGGATATGCTTATACGTGCCATGGTACGAATGAATCTAAAAATGGAACGTTTTTTTATTATCGTTGTAGTGGCTGTACTGTTGTTGAAGATTCTACAAAAATAAATCAAAAAGGACAAACATACACTATTTTTCAAGAGTATGGATCAAGTGAAAAAGTGTTAAAACCTGGTAGAAATAAATTTCACTGTTCTAACTGCTTTCCAATTAAATTTGTAAAGTTAATGAGTAAAGAAATTGAAGAATTGATAAAGCATTTAGTAGAAAATTTGATTCCTGACTTTCAACTAAATTATACTAGGATTAAATTTTCAACAAAGCAATTATGTGAAAATTGGGGAATACATTTGCATGATATTTTTAAACATGTTATTGACTCTTCAAAGTTAAGAAATATGTGCAATCGTTATCATCAATTAAATGGTATGAATAGGAATGATTTTTATAGTTACATTCGCTATACAATAAATTCAAGTTCTACAGTTAAATTTCCACTACTACGTTTTCTTGGAGATACTTCGAATGGTTTAGGACCAATAATTGAAGATGTAATTTTGTCAAAAAATTTTATTATGTTTTCAAGTTCTACAATGCTGGAAAAGTTAAAAGAATGTAAAATTTTATTATCTGATGGATGCTATTCGTTGGTCAATAAAAGTTACTATGCTCAATTATATACGATACATGGAAAATTAGAAAAAGAATGTAGTAACGGAGAAAAAAGAGATATATGGCTTCCGTTGGCCATGTTATTTTTAAAAGGTAGTTCTGAAGCAGTTTATACAGAAGCTTTTTCTTATTTAAAAAGAATTCTCTATATTGAGCACAAAGCTATTCTTTCACCTGATGAATGGATTGTTCATCGTGAGTATGCTGCAATTAATTCAATAAAGAATACTTTTGAAATACCACAGGAGAAAATTAGTCTTTGCTTCTTTCATTACAGCAATGCTCTTTTTCGTGAAATAAATAGTCTTGGTTTGACGAAAGATTATCTCTCTTGGAAGAATCCTAAAAAAAAGCACGAAAAAATTCTTGGTGTTTATATTCTCCGTGTCTTTTCATTAGTATTTCTCCCAGAAAAAGAGATTATTGAAGTGTACAAGAAAATTAAATTGGATCTTGATGATATATGCAATTCTGGAGATTTAGAAGATGTAGTAGTTGAAAAAGTTAAGAAATTTTTTGATTATTTTCAAAAACAGTGGATTTATTCAAATATTTTACTATCTTCACTTTGTAAATATAGAAAAAGTTGCCGTTCCACAAATGTTGCAGAATCTTTCCATTCTACAGTAAAGAGATTTGGTGTTTCAAATACCGTTACTATAGAAAAAGCAATGTCCAGACTTAGAGAATATCTTGATGAAGTTGAACTTAAAATTGTTCGTTTACAACTTAATTCATCTCGTTATTTTCCTTCTCTTAAACGTCGCACATATCGGTTGCTAAATGATAGAATAAATGAACTCCAAGATAATTACGATAGTAAAGAAATAACAACTGAAAACTATCTTGATGCTTTGTCACGTTTAGTTCTTCGTGAAGAAATAATAGCTAATCTTGATGGTACATTATCTCTTTATAATGGTAACTTGGAAGATAATATTTGTGAAGTTTTTGATCCAAGTACGCAGCAACATTCTCTTGAAAATGAGCAAACACCAATTGTTTATCCTCTTCGTAAGATTCCACAATCATTAAAGCATGCAAATATAAATGGTATTATTAATAGTGGTCTAAATTGTTTTGCAAATTCAGGTATACAGGTGATTATCAAAATAGATGAAATAATTAACATTCTTAAGCATGAAAATTCTACGTCAAAAAATGAATTGAGAGTTAATTTTATAAATTTCTACAACGAATACAAGAAAAATCCACTACCTGTTGACCCTCAATCTTTTTATTTAAATGAAAAAATATTACAATTTTTTGTCCCTCCAAAAATGCATGATGTTTGTGATTTTATGGAAGTTTTCTTTGATAAATTAAATGAAGAATTGAAATTGGAAGTATGCAAAAAAAACCTTAACAATTTAGTGAAGTGTTTACTTAATGTTAAACGCTGTTGTAATTTATGTAAAAATGAAACTCATTATTCATTTCAAAGTTTATTTTTAAGAGTCAGTATCCCTCAACCTGCTCCAGGATATGTTAAAATTGAAAATCTTATTAAGGCATATTTTGATGTTAAGTATGAATGTCATCAAGTTTTATGTAGAAATTGTTTAAACAAAACTAATTTTAATGAACATATACAAATGAAAAAAGCCCCTCAATATATGTTTGTACATATTGATAGAAATTCAAGTTCTATATTCAACGATGCTGCTGTAGAAATAGAAAGAAGAAAAGTTTATGATTTTGTCGGTACTCCATATATAATTTGTGGAGCTATTACATATCATAATCAACATTATACGGCATATGTTTCTTCAGAGAAATCATGGGTACAATTAAACGACTCTCTATGTTCTATCTGTTTTGAATTTCCTCAAGATCAAGTTGTTATTGCCGTTTTTAAAAAATATTAGTAGATAATTGTTTTTATTTTTTTCATTACATTTAAAATTATATAAAAAATCCCATTAATAATTGAACTATATAAATTTATACACTATATACTACCAAAAAATAACAGCTAATTCAAATTTATAATAATTTATACGTACACTTTTATAAAATTATCAAAAATACATTTAAAAATACACATTTTCCACAATTCACAAAATAGTGATATCAATTGTACTTATAACTCTTGTTTACTATTACTTATTTATCATTAATTTAATAATCAACTTCTTTTTTCAATAAATATAAGTAAAAATTATTATCTTGGAATAACGTTTTGCCGCGTATATAAAAAATAATTTTGGTTGGAATAGTGTTTTGCCTTTTTGACAGAAAATATTGAAGAAATGACTTGCCACCGCGGCTTGCCGATGAGGAGTCGAAATTGTTCTACCGAAAAATCATCGAAAAGTCATTGTACGACGATTTTTTTTCAAATATAAAGTAAAGATGTATTAGTTATATTTGTGGTGTTTGATCTTTTTAATCTCTCAAAAAGATTTTTATGGCGGGAGTACTAAATCCCAAAAGATTTTACTATATAAACAGTTGTTAACCTGAGTAAAATTCATTTTACTACACACAAAACCAAATCATTTCTATTTGACCGACCACCTTACAAAACAATATACAATGCACGAGCATTTTGTTTGACCACCCTCCCATAATTAATAAAAATGCATAGAGCGGTTTGATATAAACAACTGTATGCATTTTTCATAAAACTACATAAGCATTTTTGTATAAACTGCACTATGCGGTTTATACCTTTTTACACATGTTGGTTTTATAAAAAAATCATGTGTCGGTTTAATATACAATTACTGGTGTGGTTTATAAAAAAATGCCCTATGTAGGTTTATAGCAAAACGTATTAATTTTCACTTAATTTTAAATTTAAACTTTATAAATAAAATTAATAATAAAATCATTTACAGAATATAATAAATAAAATTTTATTTATTACAGGATAAAAATACATAAAAAATAATATAAAACAACCAGTAAAAAACTTTTTAAATAATTAAACAACCGTTTGAAATTAATAAATTCATCAATTATTATCTTTCATATTTTTTACTTTTTTTTCAGCTTCATTCATCCTGTCAAGATTCCTCTAAAAATCTTGTAACGGCTACTTTCATGTGATACTTCTACAGCACCAGTTCTGTGATTAGTTTTAATTTTAAAAATATCTTTTTTTTAATTTCATTTATTAGTTCAGCCTGTCTTTAGTCCAATTTGGAAATAAAAGCTTCCTGTTCCGGTGACATCATAGTTTTAGACTGAAAAAAAAATTAAAAAAATACATAATTAAATATTAAATAGAAGAACATTCTTTTTTTTAACATAAATAACAACGGATATACATAGCAACCTGCACAATCCTGTATTTTGAAAAAACGTCGTTCCAACATAAAAAAGTAGATGAAAAATGTACCCCCCTCAAAACTGTAAATAACTTTGAATAACATTTAAATAAGCAAAAAAAATAAAAAATTAATGTGGTATTCGTAATCAGCATAGAAATCTGAATCTAGAAATATAAAAATTGTAAGAAAAAATTGAAAAAATTTTTTTGGTACTTAACCATTTGACTCATGTTTCCCTTAAAAAAGCAAATATCAAAAATCGCCTCCATGCGTTTGTAGAAGAAGGTCTTGGCTATCAAATGAGACATTAACCGTCTTCATAAATAGCCTGGAGGTCTCAAGCTATTTTAAAATGTGTCGACAATTTAGGGTAATTTTACGAAAAAAAATTTTGTAAAAAAAATATTCAAATATAAATATCTCCCTAATAAAGACAGATATAAAAAATCACTTCCATGTGTTTGTAGAAGAAGGTCTTGGCTATCAAATGAGACATTAACCGTCTTCATAAGTAGCCTGGAGGCCTCAAGCTATTTTAAAATGTGTCGACAATTTAGGGTAATTTTACGAAAAAAAAGTTTGCAAAAAGAATATTCAAATATAAATATCTCCCTAGTAAAGACAGATATCAAAAATCGCCTCCATGCGATTTTAGAAGAAGGTCTTGGCTATCAAATGAGACATTAAACGTCTTCATAGGTAGTCTGGAAGCTTCAAGCTATTTTAAAATGTGTCGACAATTTAGGGTAATTTTACGAAAAAAAATTTTGCAAAAAAAATATTCAAATATAAATATCTCCTTAATAAAAACAGATATAAAAAATCTGTCAGATCAGGTTTAAGATTAAAGTGTTGGCTACAAAATGAGCCATTGACCATATTCTCAAGTAAACGGGGGGCTTCAAAAAATATTATTTTTTGTTGACCATAAACTTGTTTATTAAAAATTTGTCTTTAAACGTTATTTTGTATTTTTTTTTAAATAATCATCCTTCAAAGTCTCTTAGTAATTAATACTTCTCTTTTAATTAATAAATAATTGTTTATTTACTTAGATATACTATAAATAAACAAATAAACTAATTTTCTAACGGTAATTGGAATGGCGTCTCTGTAACATTTCACCCCCACGCGAAAATTTGTTTACTCCCATTTTTGGGTGTTTACACTTAACATTTTTGAAATATTATTTTAAAAATGAAATCAGCGCATAAAATTCTCTATACACACCAATTTTTAGAAAGTAAGGGGAAGTTTGAAATTTTGGTGAAAAAATTGTGCAGGTTGCTAGATATACATTTTAAATACTTTTTAAAAACTTTTCTATTTAAGATTATTTAGAAAAAAGAAAACAAAGGAGTGTCAAAGTTTTCAAATGATTTTTACATTAATACTTTATTTTGCTTTCTATTAGTGTGTATTTAAGAAAATAATTATATAACAAATAAAGAATTTTCATTAGTAATAAAATTGGAGCAAGATTCTCATAACATAAAGTAAATATTAGGTCTTATTAATAACATCATTTATTATTTTTTAAATAGCTTTATATAAATGTTCTTTCAAAGTACCGTCATTATTTTCTTTCAATTTAAATACCTCAATTTACTACTCCTTGTACTGAAGTACACAAACTAATTTCATATTCATTAAATTGACTTGAATTCTTTAAACTAGGTATAACATTTGCTACAAATTTACAAGACATTGATGCTGATATTTTATACTTGTCAGAATATAATAAATAAAATACCAAGTAAAAAGATTTTTCATAATCAACTGATTCTTTTAGAGCTTTAACACGACAATCTTTATAATTAGACATCAAATCTGGCATTAATGATTCATGAGGTTTTTTAAAAACTAAGTCACAACTATTTTTGTTTCTAAAATTTTACTGCTTTATGAAGAGATTGATGTCTACATAGGTTGTTGATGCATATAGAGATGGTATACTCTCTTTTATATCATTATCCAAATTCATCTTATTTATTATTATATTTGGTGTATCATACAAGGTGTGTAATAAATCTTTGACTTCTACTAAAATAAGATGTAATTATCTTATTTTTATAACCATTATTGCAAAGAATAAAAAAAGTTTAATAAGTTTAATGCAATATTTTGAAATATTTTGTTTGAGATGAATGCTTTAAAGAGATGTTTCAACTGGACAATATGTAAAATAATATTGTGTATCATGTTAGTTGTAAAAATCTTTCACTTCTACTGAAATAACATCTTATCGTTCTATTTTAAAATAGTTATTGTAAAGAATGTAATAGGTTAAAATAGTTGCAATGCAATATTTAAAAATAAATGTTCTTTTAAATAACAAGATTCCACTTAATTAACCAAATACGTAAAGAAAATTATTTTTTTTTGATTTTATAAAATCATTTTCGATTTATAGTCTTTTCATACAAACACTATTTTTACATTACTTTTTTATTGCTAAATTATTAAAAATTATTTAAAAAAAGACAACCTGTAATAAACATTTATAAATTCTTTAAATTATCCATGGTATCTTCCAATTCTTGAACCAATGCATCTACATTGGAGGCACAATTTCTCAACCTGTCGCGTAGAACCCTGTAACGGGATACTTCATTGGTCATTGCAATTAAACCAGCTTTTGAGTTGACTTTATTTTTGAAGATCAATTTTTTATAAACTATTTCATAGTTTGTTTCAAATTCCTCATTGAGTTTATTTAAAAGATTCTGTTGTTCTTTTGATAACATTTCAACCTGTAAAATAAAAAATAAATAAACAATAAATCTTTATTTCAGTAATAAAAGTTTTAGTGAATGTTTCTCGTTTCGACAACCTGTTTTTGGTAGAATGTTAACAACTTTTTGTCTATATTTTATTTAACAGTTCTTCTTTAATTTTTAAGTACAGAGATAAAATTACATACCGGTTGTTTTACTTTTTAAATTTTAGATATTTGCCATGAACAACGACAAATTTATGGAATTAGTTCTTTTAAAAAAAGAAAATATTAAACTTTTGAAAGAAATAAGTGTTAAGTTAGATAGAATTGATCATAATACGAATAACACTTTTCAACAGGCTGAAAAAATGAAAAGTTTGGGGAACTCAATTGAAACTTATCTTAAAGAGAACGATAAAAAAACTTGTGAACTTCTTGGTATAGAGTATTTTGGTAAGTTTATTATATATTAAATATATTTATTATAATTTTTAGAAAAACCAGTAAAAAAAAATGAACCCACAGGCTTGTAAAATTTAATTTCAACCGGTTGATTATTATTGAATAATAAACTTGTATTAACTTTTTTTTTTAATTTGCTGCTTATTTAAATATTAAATAGTAAAAACTTTAATTTTTAAACTTACATAGCTATGTTCCTCTGTACTAAAGTCACTGAATTCACTAATATCATCACCATATTCATTTGACTTATTATCAACCTGTTTATCACTCTGTAAAGTTAGAAATATGGTATTAAGAGTTGTAAGCTAAATCTCTTTACCTCATGGTCATCCTGTTTATTTACCTTAACATTTCCGTCATCATCTGGTTTAACATCTTTCTGTATACCACTCTGTAGAATTAAAAATATAATGTTAAAAATAACAATACACAATTCTTTACCTCAATATCGTCTTCGTTCTTCTTTTCTTCAAAAAATTCTTCTATTTTGTCTTTAATATTATTTGCCATTTTATTTTTTAATAGCCTAAAAGAAATTAATAAAATTTTTTCCAAATAGATGCTTTTCCGGTAAAGCTTTTTAAAAATCACGCCAAAGAAAACAAAAAATACTTTTTGGTAAAATAATGTGCTTCTTATAGTGAAAACTGCCTATCTATGAAAAAAAACATTGGTAGTATATATCCTTAACTTTGTTTTTTAAACGCTACATTAACTAATTTAAAAATTAAATGTTAATTATAAATTATTGCTGTTTTTTAAACAATTTTTAAAATCTTTTAACAGTATCTCTAATAATTATATAGTAGTACAATATCAGGAGCAAAATTTTTTAAATTAATTGTTAAAAAAAATTTGTTTTAGTAAAAACTTTGCTTTTAAAAAAACAAATAGTTGATAAGATGCACATTACTCCTCATTAAACAAATCTAAAAAAATAAATATTTGAGAAATACCAAAAATCAAAATAATTTTAAAAATATTTCTGGATTTTTTAGGTAACGTATCATAATTGTTTTTACTATTTTCACTACTAGCAACTTGTGATGTTTCACTCTTCTTATCAACACTTCAATCTGTACTTTTACATGCATCAAAAGTTTATCAGTGATTTTACTAACAACAGTTTCTGCTATTTTATCTTCCTTATTAGCATTTTCACCACTGATTTATCTACTATCAGCCTGTGTCCTTCCATCCTTCTCACTTAATACAGAATTATTATCAGCATTCTGTAAATTTTCAACGTCATCTCTTGACACAATTCATTGTGAAATAAATCCTCAAAAAATTCATATAGTTAATAATATTTTCGTTTACTTGACCTCCTTTAGTATCGTATATGTAGTTTCTTTGACTGTAGCAATGCAGCGCTACTTGTTTTATAATCTAAAACACCCATTGGTGAGCGATCTAACACATGTCTTGAGTTCACTTCGTCTAGTTCATAATCAGAAATAGACTCTAAAACAATTATATACCTAAGATATGTTCTGCCAAAAATAAATTTTTCATTTCCATCTAAAATCCTTCAGATCTTTTAGCCAAAATTCAAATTTTTAAAAATCAGTACACTCACCACCATCTAAAAAAAATTTAAAAATGCATCTTATAGCTAATTGAATATAAAAATTACCAATACTCCTACATTACTTTAAAGTAACTTTTATTTATTTGTTTGAACACTAGTAATTTGAAGTAAACATTGTGAAGATTTTTTGTTACATCATTTATTTTGTGATGCTAATGATTGTATTGAAGTAGAACTATATTGTTCATTATTATCCATCTTCCAATCTATCACATTTTTTACAATCTTTGTTTTTAGTACTTTTATTAAACTATTAAGATTACCTCTTATAAATTACCAGCTTTAAATTTTTCAAAAAACAAAATTCCATCATTCATTGTCCATTTTTTATCCTCATATTTACAATTTTAAAATCCAACCCAATTCTTACATCTGAAATTGGTTTACCAATGCCTGTGTCCTTCCTTTTTATCCTGAAACATACCATTTTCTGTTTTCCATTCTTCAATTTTACTTGTTTAATTCAACATTAGTCCCCATTAGATATTCTAATCTTCCATAAATTTCTGATTTACTATTAGTATTGAATATATGCCTATTAAAAACTTATAATGATTGCTTTTTGTTAAACACAATCGAATTTTATGTAAAATAATATTCTGAATTCATTTGTAATTTTAAGTTTATAAAGAAAAAAATACTTAAAAATGAAATATTCCAATCAGGACATCCAGTTGAAACTTTAAACTTTTATAAGTGAATAACTAGTAATCTTTCAAATAATATCAGTGGATTTTAAAATAAACGAAATCAAAAATATGAAAGATGTAAAAATATGAATAAACATAAACAATAATTGTATACAAAAAGTACATTCATAAATATAGATATATTTCGAAATACTTCGTAACTCAGCGAAAAATTTTGTAAATACACATTTCCCCATAGTTTTAAAAATTTGTAACAGGATGAAATTAAATAATTTTTACTTTAATTTTTAAAATAAATTCATAAAAATAACTATTTATTTCTAAAAAATAACTATATTTTCATAGATATAATAATTTCTTTTAGATAAAATATGGATGATAAGAAATATGAAAGTTTCATTAGATGTAATGAACTTTGGGAAGCTAGACGCAATGCACTCTTCATTGAAGTTGACAGGTTGGATAAAAAAGCAACAGAATTACAAAAAGAACTTTTAGACATGGATTCTGCAGTTGAATCATGTAAAAAATCGGATGAGGTATTTGAAAAATCATATATACCTAAATTATCAAGTTCAATTGAGACCGGAAGTACTGTTACTAAATTTTGTGAATACAAAATAAATGGAAGAAATAACACTGGTTGGTAATCAATTTTATTTGATAATTTTTTTAACTTGATACTTAATTTAAGTTTTAAAATTTCACCGGTTGTTTGTTAAAAATAAATATTTTAAAACAACCTGTCTGATCAAATGTTCACAGTTTAAATATTTTTTGAATTTCTTTTCTGTAATTCTCTACCACCCAAATACAACTTGAATCTGAACTTCTGAGCATTTTTGCAGTAATTCTTTAACTAAAAGAATAAACATAAAAAATATGTTAAAGTTACATTCTTTAACCGGTTGACAATTTTTAAATAATTTTACTACCAGTATAACATGATGATTCATCTTGTATTTTTTTCCATTAACGTGGAACAGTTTTATCGTTGATTTTAAGTTTCTCTTTTTGAAAATTCTAACTGAAAAAATAATATTAAAGGAATGTTATTTATACTAATCTTGTTTTCTCATCGGCATTATTACTAGGAATCATTTTTTTTGCATTAAGCAAAGATTTACTTTGTACTTCTCCACGACTAATGTCGAAAATTTTTTCAGTATTTTTTGTCATCCTGTATCAACAATTTCTGCTGAAAAAAATAAAACTACAGAAATAATTAAAATTAATCCTGCTTTTGATTTCGATGGCTATTAATGATATTCATTAAGTAATTATAAAGAAAATTGGAATATTTTTTTTACTAGTAATTCCAAATTTCATGAAACAAAGACAATGTTTAAATATGTTTTATTTTATATTTCCAACCATAATTTTACAAAAAGCAAAAATTAGCCACCCAGTTTTGAACCTTTTTTTAATGTAGAGTGAAGGTTGTTGTAAAAAGCTGTTGATAGACGTGAAAGCAGAAGTGATACTCTCTTACAAAAAATTACTTCTGAAGAGTGGGGGAAATTAAGACATAAGTAATTTCAATTTTTTCTTCATCGTTTAGTTGAATTGATGTTTGTTTTTTCATTGTTATGATTTGTTGGAAGTAAATACTCATAAGTAATAACTATACTAAGAATATCTTGGTGAATGCATATATGCCTTAAGAACGTTATATATTTAAATCTACACAGTAATTATTGCGTCAAAGCAAGAGATTATTTCTTTTGAAAATCAGTAAGAATAAAGTTATGGGATATTATATAGCTATTGCTAAATCTTTATATTTATAAATTACAAACGAAACGAGAGTAGAAACAACATATGAAGATATTTCATGAACCAACGCTTTTTATCTAAAGGTTGTTCAATAACTTTCATTAAAATGCCACTAACTTTTTTGTGTTTTCTATGATTTATATTTTATATATATATATATATATGTTTAATTGTGATTATCTAACATCTGATAACTTCATTCTCTTTTGTTTTCTAAAAGATGATTTCAATTTCCAAGAACAATATGTACAATCATTTTATTTGTCTATAGTAAATTTTTATAAATACAATCAAATTTTATTTATAAAAAAATATTTCTTTTTTAGAATGTTCAAGTATTAATACTCTTTTAATGTCTAATTATTTTTTGTAGTAACTTTTGTTTTTCATTGCTCTAGTATTTGTTTTGTGATTTTTACATGAATCAACCACATATTTAACATTTAGTATTGATGTTTTGTTAAAATATTAAACAAAAAAATTAAAACAAATAATAATTTTTAAAATATATACAAAACAATGTATACAAATAATATTTAAAATTGTATTTTTACTACCAGTTTGTAACACCACCAATTTTTCTAAAATCAACTTTGATTAATCCTGTTACAATCTTTCTGGGCCATTTATATCTGTTAGTGGAGCATCCTATTATTGAAATTCTTTAAATAAGATTTTTAATTTAAGCCTTTGCAGTCATTTCCTTTTCATTCAAATATTTTTTAACACAAATAAATTTTAACACATCATCAACCAGTAAATTGAAGGAAATAACCATTTTAATGAAATTTGGGTCACCTCTAAAAATGACATTATCATCAACCTTTATTTTACTGGAACCAATATATACAAACTGTTAATAACCAAACAATAAGGCCTGCATAGGTGAAATAACTTGGCATTCTTTAATTTTTCTTCTATTTTAAATTATTTTCTGCCAGTGTAATATAAACATTGACTCGGGATCGTATAGATTTCTAAAAATCGTTAATGCTGAATTTTTAACCGGTAAAACAATTGTTCCTTCATTATCAATAAATTTATACTTATTATTTCTAACTGCAATATTTTGAAATACTGCCTTAACCAATAAAGACGAAATTGTGTACATTTCCACTGAAGATTCTTTATTGGATGGTAATCCAGTATCTCTAAAATCATTGTGTTGAAACATTCTGTGCAAAATATTCCCTGTTTGTTTTCTGGCTTTTAACAACCTGTCTTTACTTTCTTTACTCAACATTTTTGATAATGATAAATCTTTTACAAATTTCTTGAAACATCCGGTGTTCATTTGAACAATCATTAAAGGTAATATAAAATCACTTTTAAAATCATCACATAATTCCATTGTTGCTTTTGATGTTTCAACCTGTTTAAACGGATCATTAAATAAACTGGCATTAGAATCGCAATAAGTGCAAATTATAGATAATGAATCTAATACATTAAATAACAATCCTGTAAGTATACATTTGCCAGTATTTGGAGCACATGGTAATATTTCAAGTATTCTTCCGGTGTGTGTTAAATTTTTATTACCATCCAGTGCATCAATTTCTTGGAGATTATTTTCAGCTTCATTTATATTGATTTCATCTATTTTTTCCATAGCATCCTGTAAAAACGTTTTCGAATCTCCCAGTCCGAGTGCTTTAATTGTTAATATAGAAGAATCGAGCGGAGAAAAGGTTATTTCGGGTTCTGGATGTTGAGCAAGTGAATTCATAAATTTTTTTGTTAAAAGTCGAACGCAATGTCCATCCTGTGTTCTTCCTGCTCTCCCTTTTCTCCGATCCATTCTGTCTCTTGAAATCCAGTTAACTTTACAAGAGCATTTATTCCCGTTCTGTAATATTGTCTGCTTTTTTTGCTTATAAGTGTCAATAACATATACAACATCGTTAACTGTTATTGAACTTTCTGCAATATTTGTTGACAGTATAATTTTTGTCTTTTCAACCGGTAATATTTAAAAAACTTTGCTTTGTTCTTTAGATGGTAATTTTGAATGTAATGGTATCACCAAATAATGTTCATTGCTTATTAATTTAAACTCTTTCATACATTTAAGAATTTCTTTCCAGCCTGGAAAAAATGAGGTTATATAATTTCTACCCTAGGTAGGGTTTATATATATGGATGTATAAACTCTACCCATAGGTAGAGGTTTGGTATATAAGGATATAAATTTTACCCGTAGGTAGAGTTTAGATATATAAGGGTGTAAAATCTACCCATAGGTAGAGTTTAGATATATAAGAATATAAACTCTACCCTAGGTAGAATTTAGACATATAAAAAAGAACAAATTGCTTCTCAGTTCTTATCAAGTGTTTCATAAACATCTTGTTTTTTTTTTATACAACCACGAAACTTGTTTTTCAATCATTTTAATCCTATTGGTTAACTCCGAGACTTTTTTCTTTTCAACTGTTTTTTCTTCATTCTGAAGCTCATGAGTGAGAATCATCTTAAAAAGATTGTTGGCTTCCTAAAAAAATATACAATCTCAAAACACAAATTAAATTTTACATCAGCAGATAAATTTAATGTAATGACAGCATCGGATTTCGAATTCATGATTATTTTAAGAAAATAATATTTTAAAGCAAATAAATTTAAATGAAATACTTTTATGAAAATACTAGTGATATTCATTCAAATGGTCATATACTTTGGTCATCTTCTTTAACAGTATTGAGTTTGATAGATATGTAGTAGTTCATAGTTCATAATTCTCAAAATTAAAGAAAATAACTGACTGCTGCCGTATGTAATTATAAATTTTTTGAAGATCATGTCTGATTTCCAATCATAGGTAGAGTTTATATTATTATATATTTAAACTCTACCTATGGGTAGAATTTATACCCTTATATATCTAAATTCTACCTATGGTAGAGTTTTTACATTTATATATCTAGACTCTACCCATGTTTCTAATTATGGGTAGAGTTTTAGTTTACTCGGAAAAATATCAATATTGAACCTGTTTTTCCTCCTTCAACCAAACATTCCCGGATTTTTACAACATAATTCTTTATTATATCATAAGGTATTTCTTTTTCTTCTTCAACCAGTTCAACAATATATACTGCTAATGGAGATATAAATGATTCGTCCGGTCTGTTATTGAAGCTTCAAAAATCTCTTCTTTCGTCGTAATCCTGTGGGGGTACAAAACACCTTGGAACATTTTCAAAATACTGTATAATTTCGTCTAAATAAGTTTCGTTGATGTTGTATGATCTTCCATCTATCTCCAGAACTTTTATGTTTTCAAAAAATTTTTCAAACTTCTATGTTTCAACAGTTGCAGACATTAAAATTATTTTTATTTTGCATCCATTCAATACCATTTTTTAAAAAAAAATTAATAACAAGTCTGTTTCCAGACTTCTTTCATGGACTTCATCCACAATTATGTGTGTTACTCCCCGAAAAGCCCGATGAAAGTTTTCTTAAAATAGTACCAACAGTTCCAAAGACGATAGATCCAAATGGCCTTGGGTCCACTTTGTCGAAGCGAACACAATATTCGACGATTCTCCAAGCTTCTCATACCTCTCTTCAGCTACTTTCTTTGCTAAGCTAATTGCTGCCAATCTTGGAGGTTGAGTAATAATGTAATTAAACTCCCCTCCACGACCCTGAGAGATGTAATGCTTTAGGAGACTTTGTCCGATTTGTGTGCTCTTACCTGAACCTGTACCAGCTTTAATAAACAAAACATCATTCTCTTCAATAGACATGGGATCCAACCCTGGTCGACCCTTGAAAATGAGTCGACTCCTGACCAAACTCTAAGGGTCGACTCCAAATTTTAGAGTCGATGCAAAATTACAAAAATTTAAGGGTCGGTTTTTATACCATTTATTAACAATTTTGGAAAATTTATTCGCTAGTTTCGACAATAATTAACTTTACCATATTAAAAATATTAGTTCAGAGGTTAATATTGACCATTTTTGGAGTTCAGTAAAATTATCAGTACCTCATTTACATAGTCTTTATCAGAAATTGAGAATAATAAAGTCAACTAGTATCAGATCTGAAAGTGCATTTTCAACACTTATATATCAGAAATTGTTGACGAACTAATTTAACTACTATTAATTTGAACGATTTATTAGTTTTAAGGGGTAATTTATATATTGTAATATTTTTTACTAGAAAGTTTTTAGTAATTATAATAAAATTATGTTTTTTATAGGGGTTTATGTTATTTGTTTAACGGGTCAATTTGGGTCGATTTTAAAAAGCGACCCTAAACCGACCGACCCCGGATCGAAAAATTTACCGACTCGCCCATGTATACTCTTCAAACAGCTTTGATAATTTCATCTTTTTTTTCGAAAACCGGTAACTTTCTTCTTAAATCTTCTATAACCGTATCTTTCATTTTTCTAGATTTAACATCCCACAATAATTCTGATATTTCTTCACCCGGTTTATCCCTGAACATTCCATCAGCAATAAGCATATTAGTCCAGCAATTGTAGCTTATCTATAGTGGACTCCAGTTAGCTATAAATTTTTTAATACCACTATTTTCACCAGTATTAGTATGGCTTTTATTTTGTATATTTTTGTCAATACAGACATCGGTCGGTGGATTTATTTTGAAGGATTTTTCAGCCGGCAACTCATTCTTAGAAAAATCATAGTCAGATAAAAGAATTTCCAGACAGTTAAACAAAACTTTCATATCTTGAAATAGCTCTTCATCTCTTTCAATATTAATTATAATTTCATCACCGCTAGTTTTAAAGTCTTTCAATTTTTCACCAAGTGTTCTAATATCTTTTCCTGTAACTTTTGACATCCTTTTTAACTAGAAAAAATTATAATAATAAAAGAAATTTTTAAAATACATTATTAAATAATAAAAAAAACAACTTTTATTAATTTCTAACTTATGTTTTCACAAAAATTTAAAAATTCTGAATAGTGTTCCACTGGTTAAAAAAAAATTCGCCAAATATGTTTATGTTTGTTAGTGCGAGTGCAAACATGTGCACACTCGCCTTTTTTTTTTGGCCAGCATGTATACGTTTATGTAATACTAGCTTCAAAGCGAGTATGAAATACCTATATACAAACTAGTTTCATTTGGGCCAATATGTCAACGTTATGAAATACTAGCCTCAAAAGGCGAATGTGCATTTACCTATTTTGAGGTATAGAAATCGTGGCCGCGATTTTTATTATTTAATTGCAACCGGTTATGTACTTCCCCTAAAATAGAGTCCACTAATGAATATATCTTATAAATTTTTACTTTTATTATAAAATTATTGTCAAATTTCAGACGGATAAACGATAGATATTTAAAAAGAATATAAAAAGTTTTAAAGTACAACTATTACTAATTTATTATTGTTTTTATTTTTTTTAAAGTCGACAAGACTAATAAAATATTTTACTTTGGTTTTAACATCCAGTACATATATTTTTAATTTATTTTGCTTCCTCAAAATATTGAATCGCATTTTCAGCCAGTTCCCGTGTATCCTGTATGGTTTTTACATATCCATTAACTTCTGCAAAAATGATTCTTAATTTATCTACATTTTCGATTACATTTCTGTAGTCCCTGAGTACATTTTTTAAAGAATCCACTAAATTTTTTCCTCTTCCTGTAATTTTATCATCATGTAGAGATTTAAGAAAACTGAAGAGAACCGGTTCAACTATAACAATCGTCATTTCTTTTTCATTTTTGTCGCCAAACATTTTAATTAACGAAACTAATCCTCTTAAAAGACTTTGCAATGGACTAATCTGATAATTTAGTCTTTTTCGAGCATAGTTATCAAGGTTTTCACTTCCAGTTGTACCTAAAAAAGTTTTTTAAAAAATGTATAAAGACATACCTGTACTCCAACATGTCCTGTATGCATAAACAAAACCACGGACCCGCATTTTTTCAAAATGCATTAATAATCCTACTGCTCTTGTTTTTCTTATTACATTTGACACATCCAGTGGGTTTTTCAAAGTTTTTAATGTTATTTTATCATCCAGTGAAATTTTTTCCATTTTACTAACTACATCAAAATATTGTGTTACATCAAGAGTATAAAAACCTGTTTCATTTTTATCCAGTGGATCAGTTGAGCATTCCATTTTATTCTCCTCTATTCTTGATAATGTAATATCATTCAATGTCAGTTTTAAATTCATATAATCTGGAATTTCATCCAATTTCAAGTTTCTTATCGTGTTTACCAGTAGAAGTAGAAAATTATTGTCTTTAAAACTTAAATTATTATCCTCTGAAAAATTGTAGTAGAATTCTTTTTTCATCCTGTAAATTTCAGCGTAGTTTTGTTCACATTTTACCCATGGCAATTCTCCTGTAAGCCATTCGTATGTATTAAAAAAGAAAGCCTGTAAGTCATCTTTGAAACTTTTCTTTGATCCTTCGTGTATACTAATGGCACTGTACATCGGTGTTATGTATATACTTTCTTCCATGATTTTTCCATTTACTTCATCTTTCTTTCCTGTAAAGTCAACCAGTTGGGCTGTCCCATAGTCAATTAGCACACAGCAATTTAGATTGTCTTTTTCTTTTAACATTATATTTTTGGATTTTATATCTTGATGTATAACTCCACGTTTTGACAAAAAGTATAATCCATCCAGTATGTTTTTAGTAACATCGTTGACATCATGTAGGTCCATTCTTCCATTTTGTAAATAATTTATCATGTAGTCATTTAACGACATAGGGTATTCATTCATCGTTATAAAAAAAAAACTATTTAGCACATCGTAACCTGTGTCAACAACCTGTGGTAATGGACAATAACCGTCTGGAAAAAATTTATCTAATTCGCTTTTTGTTAATAAGGAGTTCATCACATCCTGTTCATGGCTTAGATTTTGGCCTATTTTGATAGCACATATATTTGATCCTGTATTTAAAACCTTCACACCTCTGTAAACATTAGAAAATCCTCCTTGTCCAATTAACTCATTGAGTACAATTAATGAATTATTTGTACGAATTGTATGTGGCAACACTAGTGGTTTTTGATTAAAATGACGCATCAAAAAATAAACAAAATTTTAAAAATTAATCAAATTTATAAAATTTCTCGAAATAAAAATTTTATTAACAACAGTAATTTTAATATTACATAATATTTAAAAAATAATAATTATTCATCCAGTTGAAAAGCCGATACCTGTTGATGATTTAGAATATATTATAAATTATTTAAATCCGTTTTTTTGTAATGTAAACTAAGTTTAATAAGTTTCAAATCCCTTATTTTTTATATCATTAATTAATTGATCAACATGAACACATTTTCCAGCCCGTCCTTTTGTTGTATGATTTCCACGTCCACCAGTAATCGTGATAAGAAGTTCATAAAGTCGGTTAAAAGGTTCATTCATCTTAAATGATGGAGATAAAAGATTGAACATCAGCCAGTTTTTTATAGTAACTTCCAAATTTTCTGATAGAACAATTGGTGTTGTTCCAATTGCGAATACATAAGTTTTTTTGTCGTCCTGTGTGTTTACAAAAAGTCCATTGGATTTTTCATTAATGTTTGACAAAATTTCAATCGGTTGACGTAATTTTGCTCTTTTAAAAATTTCGTTAATCGATGCTTCTAATTTTTCAACATTATATGCATTATTTGTACTTTTTATTCTCTCATTATAATAAAAAAGTCTTTTTAAAATAAGTTGTAATCTGTTCAAATCCGGTAATTCTTCCGGTGATTTTAAGTGGTCTTTCTTCAAAGCCTCTGAGTAAATAACTTCCATTTTTTCTCTTAATATAACCAGTATTCTAACGTTGGCAAGTACTTCATAATTAAAAAAAATACTATTAGTATATTTTTTTAAAGAGATTATGACATTCTAAAAAGTTTAAGGAAATTTCTTATAAAATAAACCTACATTTATTTCATCCTGTGTTTCCATATATTCACGAACTAGTCCTTTTTTTTTGTATTTTCTTTTACGGCACCTGACGATATTAGCTATTCTACTTTTATCGTAAGGAAAATGATGTATCATGAAATATCTCGAAAATATCTTAATAAACGTATCTAGGCATCCCTGTTTTTTTCTTATTTTATCGGGTATTAAAGATCTGTAAAAAATTATATATTTATTTTGATTTTTAAACTTACATATAACAACTCGCAATAAAAGAGTAAAATTCTTTTTCATGAATCTTCGAAAATTTTTGCATTAATGCTTCATTATTACCATTACTGAGTAATAATAATGCCTCTTCTAACAACCTGTTTCCTACAAAATTTATAATTTCGTTTTTCTTAGCCATTAGTTGATCTGATTCAGCAAGATGGTGAAATAAAGTTTTATATAAATTTTCATCTTTTGTAGAAGTTTTTTCATCCGGTTTCGTTGATTCATTAGTTATTTTTTGAGTTCCACTTAATTGATGATAAATTGTATTGTTTATTTTTAAGTGTTGCGTTTCCTGTTCTCTGTTTGAATCAGAAATAAAGTTAATTTTATTTGTAGTTTTTTTATCACCCTGTTGTATTACTGGCATTTTTTGAAAATGCACAGTATGTTCCTGTGTAACAATTTGTTTATTTTCTTCTCTTTCTTCAATCTTTGAATAATGCTCGGTAGCATTTGTTGTAAAATACTGTGGAAATTGTGGATATAATGGCTTATTGCCATTGCTCCCACTATTTTCACTCATTTCGGTAAAAATCATGAGTTAAAGTTAAAAATTTGGTGTTTAATATAAATAAAGAAATGTTATAAATTTTAATAATATAATTATATGTTAATTTTAACATGCTCATATATGCTTTTTTAAAATTATATGTTTATAATATTTGAATTTATTAAATTAAAAATTTTACAATTATATATAATAAACATGTAAATTTTATAGTAAATTTATTCTATATTATTAATGATAAAAATATTTATAAATTATATTTTTTCATTTTACAATGAAACCAAATGATGTCAGCCAACTGGAGGTTTTTTTGGATATTAGCAAGGAGCCACAGGAACAGGATCTGCCACAGCTCAGCAACTCACACTGGAAAGGAGTTGTTGCAGCTTTCAAACACAAAGAAATTTTCGCTCACTGGGAACTACAGGATTTGCAGTGGGAAAAAATTCATCTCAACTTACTGGACAAGCTTTCAAAGGAAAATGTTTTTTTGCGATTGGACGCAATAAACCGGATGCCAGTGACAGGAACATTTTTAGAAAAGCTGCAAGAAATAATTCTAGTAACAGAAAAACTATTCGTAGGAGAAGAGAGTAAATTTCTGATAATTAACAAATTCGCCAATTCTTTACCGGTCGAAATTAAAGAAAAAAACATGGCACCTCAGAACAATAGCATTGAATCATGGAAAGAATACGCAAAAATACTGGATGACAACATGAAAATAACTTTAAAGAATATAGATCACAGCTTCAGTAAACCAATTAGAACTTCGACACCATTATCCTGTAGATCTACAGGCCAACACAGCACTGAAGTGTCAACTGGAATCGACACACTGGATGCAAGTGAAATAAGCCAAATCTCAACTAAAGCCTCCACAGGAATTGAAATAATTAGTTCAAATAGTTTTGCAACACCCATTCTCTCGAATGAGACTGCTATTACAAGTGCTAATTCACAGGATGAAAGTTCTAAAAAAAGATTTTCAACAGCCACTCATTCTAATTCAACTAATTTAACTACAAATTCCAACGACGGAAGTGTCATAAAATTATATTCAGTCAAACCTATTGGAAATTTTAAGATAATTGACGCAGGATGCTCACAGGAAATAGTTGAAAAAATACTTAGTCCAAAAAGCTACGAATCAACGGTAGCTTTTCAAATGTTTAAAAAACTGGAACATTATGGATATTCTTATATTGTTGAACATAATACAGGTATGAATGGAAATACAAGGATTAGTAAAGCTGGTGGACAAGTCAATGTATTTCAACAAGGAGTTGAATCTTTTTTTGTACATGTTACTAAATCTAAATCAAAATCACTGTTAATAATTACAAACCAACTGGATGTTTTTAATGAATTCAAAAAATTCAACACAGGTTTTGATAATCTTTCCCATACAGGCCAAACATCTTGTAAGAAAGCAATGGTTGGCGCACAGGATGTTCAAGTATCGGTCATGTTTATTGATAAAAGTATTCATATACCATTAATGACAAAGGTTGGAGGCGAAATTGAAAAAGCATTGAAAGAAAATGTAGGATACAAAGATATCCCAGTAACATATAAAACAAATATTTAATTAATGATAACTAACCGGATTAATATTAATAAAATTTATAATTAGTATTGTATTTTTATTTGTTTTAAAAACATTCATATACTTTTATACATATAATCTAGCACGAGCATAAACAGACAGGATGTTTCAAAGGACTGAAACAAATTTTAAATATATACATTTGTTGTATATTTATTGTTTTATGAAATAAACATTTTAAGATTGGAACATCCTTTCTACAGCACATGTATTTAGACCATTAAATTACTTTTCTTTTATTACAGGTTGTAATCTATTGATTAATATGGCGAGAACTAGTAATGAAAGTTTTGAAGAAAATATGTTTGAGGTATGTATGAGAGAAAGAAGAATAAATGGAAATATTTCACAGGATGAAAAAATAGATAAACTTGGAAAACTAATTACTGGAAAATTAGTAAACTATATCTCTGATAATTGTTTCAATGAAAAACAAATAAATGGTTTGATAAAATTGATAACAGGCATCTGTATTGATAGTGGAATAAAAGAATTGCAAATGGTAGCACCTTATATAGAATTCGAAGGTATTGAAAAGTTTGAAGATACAGGTTGTCAGACGTTTACATTACCGGCTGAGTGTAACATAAAAAGAAAAAAAATGAAAAACCCTGATACTTCAGCATATGTTATTGATTTTCAAAAGGATATAAAAAATTATTTAAGTTCTTTAAAAAGTAGTTTTTAATAAATATATTTTTTAATTTTTTTTAGTTCCAATATCAATAGATAAAATTGATCTTTTACTTTACGGGGATGATATAACAGTGTCTCAACCTTTGGGACCAAGTAGAAGGCAAAATTCTTTTACTCATATGGCTTACAGGGTGATGAACTTAGATATAATAAAATCAAGCTCACTTTATCATTACAGGACGTTAGCCATAGCATATACTAAATATGCCAAACAGGATCGATATGAATCTTTAATTAAACAGTGTATTGAACTTATAAATTCAACTACAATTGATATTGATGGAAAGAAAATACCGGTTGGAGTGAAATTAGTTGTTGGTGATAATGTTTTTTTAAATTGTGCATTAAAGGCTCCATTAATATTTACAAATAGGGGCCGCAATAATTGTCGTACTTGTACAGTGTCAGGACCTGACTGGGTGAAATATAAAACGCCGAATGAAGTTAAAAAATATGTCCGAATTAAACATTTTGTATCTCATATACCGGTTGATAATCATCTTATAAGTGATCCATTTCATGATGTTTTGACAGGTGTACTTAATTATGTTTTATCAGGTTGTGTAAATGTTTTTTTAAGTTTAACAAAAAGAACGGTCTCGGAAGATGATTTGATAAAATTGATCTTAGAACAGGCTGATATTTTTAACAGGCAAAATGAGATACGCACATTAATGTACACAGGTATTTTTAAAGCCTTAAAATGTACAGGAAAAAGAAGGCTTAATTTGTCAGGGTCTCAAATACTCTTGATAAGTAGGTGTTTCTATACAATATTGACAACTAATACTTGGCCAAATCTGGATGGATCAACAATAATAAAACTGGATGAAATCAAACTTTTACTAGAAACTTCATTGAATTTGGCGTATGGCACTACTGATCATACTACAGATGTACTTGAATTGGCTGAAATCTTTCATAAAAATACTGAAAAATTGTTTGAATTACTTTTTAAACTATTTGGACAAAATTTTTCAATAACAGCTAAAATGCATAATCTTCTACATTACAGTTATTGTATTGAAAAACTAAAATTAAGACCGGCTGAATACAGTACAATAAGATTTGAATCATCAAATATACGGATTAAAAAAATACTGGTTAATACAAAGTGCAGAATTAATCCTTGCAAAACAGTAATAAAAAGAATAAACTTTTTAAATGATCTTAGTTTTAAGTATAAACATACTATACAGGAAAAAAATATTGAAATATCAAATGTCTGGAATTATACCAATGTACAAGTACCTGAGACAGGTTTACAGGTTGATGATCCGGTAGAACAAAATGTTTTGGAAACATCTTCATTTCTTTTAGAATATATTGAAGATAATGAAACATTTTCTGATGAGTCTGAACCGGATGACGATCCAATGGATTTCACTTACTACCCTTAAATATTTTTTAAATATGATGTTTTATTTTATATCTATTTTAAATAAAAGTAAAAATTTATAAGATATATTTTATTAGTGGACTCTATTTATGAGAAATACAAACCAGTACAAATTATAAAAGTGACAATCGTGGCCACCTACAAGAGTTATAACATAATAAAGGATTCTACTTACGATTAACACTGAAGTATATGCACATTCGCTTTTTTAAGCAAGTGCTACATTAATGTATACATTGCCTAAATGAGGCTAGTATGTAGCCAATTATTTCATACTCGTTTTTGGAACTAGTATTACATTAATGTATACATATTGGTCCAAACAAGGCGAGTGTGCATATGCTTACAATAGTATGTCATGAAAACTTTAAATGACAATTTTTAGACAATCGCAATCTTTATATGTTAAACTTATAACTCCTGGAAGCACATGCTAAAATACAAATGATCATAATACGAATTGATATAAATCTTATTTTACTAAAGTTTTAAAATAATAAATTTTTATTTATGTAAAAAAAACGTACACAATATAAAAAGCATTCATGGAATATAATATATAATTACAATCAGTGAAATATATTACATCATTACGTAAAGAAGCTCGTCATATAAAATAAAGGAAAATTTACTAATAAAAAAACACATCGAGTAAATTCAAACCATTTTTGTGTGAAATATTTCTGTATAAATTATTGAAAATTGTTTAATGATTGGGTTATATCAAAAGAAACTTCAACCAGTTAAATATTATTGTTTTTCATCACAGTAGACCTAGATTTTCTAAATTTGCTAGCATAAACATGCCATTTTAGTATACTTTCTTCAAGTTAAGATGTTTTTTATTTAATTTTTTCGATCCAACCGGTGATACAATAAAAAAATATACGATGTAAAAAATACAATACGAAAATTATGACATTTTAAAAATTATTCAAACAACTGGGAGGCCAGTTTGTTAAGCAACTTTCCTAGATAATTTTTCCCTTGAATACGACCGGTTGTTATATTAATACTACCACCCCAATACATATTACCAGTGTTTTCCAAGAAAACTCTCCTTATTAGTGTGGAAGTATCAATGTAGTAATCTTCTAAAATTGATTTAAAGGGAAGGCTTTGAAATTTCAAAGTCAATTCCTCAAGCATTATGTCAAATTTAACATCATCCCATTTTTTTTCATCAAAATTTTTTACTCTTCCACCCAGTCTTTTGGCTTCAACCGGTGTTTTCGCTTCCTTTATTTTATCTGCCATTACAAAATCTTTAAAATATAGAGCTTTTCTATATTGGAAATATTGCTCTACCGAATAATACATCCTGTTCTCTTTATCAGCGAATACAGATTTGTAAAAATTTGATAGAGGACTACCCCTTCCTCCGAATACTACCACGTTTCCTACAATCTCAGTATTTGGGTAATTTCCTAGAAAACAAAATATAGAAAATAGTAGGAAAAACTTACGATTCATAGTTTATTTAATAAAAAATAAAATTTTCTATATGTTCTTATAAATAAATAATAAAAAAAAATTAACTAAACCTAAAAATATTAAAAAATTACTATGGAAAAATTAAAATAAAATAAAACTATAATAAGACGAAATAAAGATAAAATACATAAAAAAAATATAAATAAGTAAAAATTTATAAAATTATTTATTAGTAGACTATATTTTACGGTGAAGTACAAACGGTTACAAATAAAATAAATTAAAAATCATAGACACCTGTAAGACTTTTAAACTAATAAGGGTTTTCATATATGATTTTTATATTTTAAGAATCACAAAATACAATAGATTTAGAAAGCGCTGAAGTATAACATGACTACCTAAAAATAAAATGATTACATCCAGTGAAAATAATTGCAATATTATGTCATGAAAAACAAAATGACAATTTTTAGATATTCGTATTTCTTATAAAAAATTGAATCTATTACCCCTGCAGGCACGCGCTAAAATAAGAAATAATCTAAGAACGAAATAAAACAAATCTTATTTTACTAATAAGAATAATATTGATATGTTGTAGAATGAAGGTATAAAATTTCTAAAAGTAACATAAATTATTCACATAAAAAAAAATTTTACTTTGATTGCAACAAGTGTATTATTGTTCAATAACTTTATCTTGATACGTGACACTTTTTTTATTAAAATGTTTATTGTAAACGTGAATGATAATCTATTAATCAAAAAAATGTTTTTATGTTTATCTCTTTTTACTTGCATATATCAGAAAAACGATAAACTATTAACTTATTATACATTTCAAAACGATTTTCTTATCATTATTCTTTTATCTTAAGGTAAGAGACTGAACCGAATGACAACGGATTATACATACTATCTTTAATATTTTTAAAACAGGATGATTTATTTATTTAAAGTAAAATCTAAGTATATTATATTTGTTGATGAAAATGGTCTCATCATTTTTATTATATCTTTTGTTTTATTACAAAATAAATCATTTACCATTAACATTTTTAATGTTTATTATGCTTTTTAACAACTCAAAAACTTCCTCAAGCAACTTTTTCTTATAATTTTTTTACAATTTTATTCATTCTTATAATCAACTGGTTGATTTTTGTAAATAAAATTTACATTTTTAAATAAGAAAATATGTAAAAATGATTATAAATTTACTTACAAATTTAATAAATAAAATCATTTATATATAATTAACTTATACAGGTAACACTATCAAATTAATAAGCTTAAATGTTAAAGTTTAATTTCAATTTGCCAAAACTGCCTCATTCAATACATTTGAATGAGTCAGTCTATGTTCTTCAAGAATTAATTGGGACCGGAGGATTTTCAAATGTTTTTAAAGGAACAAAAATAACTGCTACAGGATCAAACACATGTGCAATCAAATTAGGTCAAGAGATAAGCCAAGAACAGAATGTAATGAACAGTGTATTAGCAAAAAACATGTTAGATGAATTTTTCTTCAACAGGTTCTGTCCACTACCACAGGTTATCGATACAGGTTTTGACGCTTTAACGAATCAATTTTTTATAACAATGGATGTTTTCCCAATGTCATTAGATGAATATAGAAATCGTTGCTTACCGGATGGAAAATTCAGCTTAAATGATATAAATGATGTTGTTGGAAATTTACTGGATGCTTTAAAGTATTTATCGAGTTTTTACGTTATTCATCAGGATATCAAACCGGCAAATATAATGTTAAAGGAAATGAATAATCTGAAACAGGTAGTATTGATTGATTACGGGACAGCTCAAATGGTTGATGTATCGGAAAAAAAAGATGAAACAACGGAAGAAATGTTAAAGAAAAAAGTTTGTATGACTCCTATGTATTGTGCAATTAGCATACATGAAGGATCACACAAAAGTTTTATTGATGATTTACAGGCCATTTTCTTTAATGTTTATGAATGGTTGACTGGAGAACTACCATGGAAACACTGTAAAAATAACTATAATGAAATATACCGGTTGAAAAAAGAAATGTATTGCTTGTTTTCAGAAGACAAAAAATTGAATTTTAGTGAAAATAATTTTCTACTTCTACTGGTAAATACAATTAGAAATTTAAAAACGGATGATTACCCAAATTACATATCATTGAAACAGGCTTTGAACGATATTGTTTTTTCAAAATTGAATTCTACGCAATCAGAATGTTCGACGGCATCATTGGCAAAAAAAGAAACTGGTTTTTACACACTGGATGTCACTCAATACATGGATGTTCTTTCTAAAATGAAAAGAGTTTCACTGGCTGATAAACTTGAATTAAAATGTGTTAGAAGTTCTATGGAAATATCATACCTCATAAATAAAACAAAAACAATTGGTGTATTAATCCATTTTGAAAAATACAGCGTAAGAGGATTTCTCTTTGGATACAGGTTGTCTTTTAATACAGGTATGTACCTTTATATTTGATTAATATATATTTTCAGGAATTCCTGGGTGTCAAATATTGGATAAATTTGGCCACAAAAGATTGAATCACCGGGTGACTTCTTTACAAAGTCTTTTAAGAGGTTTACTTTCACTGGTCAGAATGTACCATAGACAAGCTCATGATTCAATAACGGTAATCATTATCGAACCGGGTTTTCATACTTTTTTAAAAGATTTACAGGGAGGAAAAATAACTGGAAAAGAAAATACATGGGGAGATAGCTTCAAAAACGATATTGAACAATACATCAAATTAGTAGAAAAACTCAATCATTTAACAATCATTTATACTGAGCCAAAAAATGACATACAGGCTGTTAATGAAACAATACAACTGGTTGACTCTGTGATTACTGCATATGAAAATGAAAGTTTATAAATGTTTAATTATTTAGAAAGTTCTTATATTGCTTATAATATTTTTTAAATCTACAGGTTGTCTAGATAATTATCATCAAATTTTGATACAATAAATTATTTTGATAATAATATTTTATTTTAAATCTATTTAAATGATCTTAAAAATGTAACAGATTAAATATTAAAAAATTATTTTATTAGTTTCATATGATTAATAAAAACTTTTTTTCAAGTTTATATTACATTCAAACCTTTGGAATTATATTTTATATTTTTACACCATGTATCGATAAAATATATACAGGTTATTTCATTTTTTGGAATTAATATCATTAATTTTTTTCTAATTTTTTATCTGCTATTTTAGAATATAAAATGGATGAATTGGATATGCTTATAGCATTGGAAAAGAAAATTCAGGAGGATTTGTTGATTGTTAATGAAGTTGTCGATAAAATTCTTGCAATGCAACACGGACTGGATGAAAAATACGAAGAAGTCTATCGATTATTGAATGAAAAACTTCAATATAAAGATATGTTTCATAAGAACTGTAAAAATATGGATGCATTAGTAAACAGGTTAATTAAGTTAAGAAATGATTTATTTGATATTACTGAAGGTAGGCTAATATTAAATATTAAAAAAAAAACTAAGTTTTGAAATTACAGGAACATTGGACATAATTTACCATTCACAGGATGAAACTTCATTTTATAATGATAGTTTATCAGATAATAAAGTTTTACAGGATGAACCTTCTGAAATTTTATTTGATGATGATATAGTATCAAATGATAAAAGTTTACAGGATGTTGAAGACGATATTGTACTTAATGATAATAATGGAAGATCGTAGGCCGATGTTAGTGGAAATAACGATAAAATAGTTGATAAGAAAAATAAAATACTACAGGCCGGTGATGATGAATTTACCAATAGAATCGATGATAAGAAAGACGAAACAACACAGGTTGATGATAGTGAATTTATCGATAAAATCGATGATGAGAAAGACGAAACACTACAGGTCGGTGATGGTAAAGTTACCAATAAAATCGATGATAAGAAAAATAAAACAACACAGGTTGTGATGATAGTGAATTTATCGATAAAATCGATGATAAGAAAGATGAAATACTACAGGCCATTGATGGTGATGTTATCAATAAAATCGATGGTAAGAATAATGAAACAATCCAGACCAGTGATGGTAATGAAGTCACCGGACTTCGTAAAAGCATTATTTTTCGAAACAAGGTTCCTACGAACAATATCAAAGTTTTTTTCAAATTCCGTATTAAGGTCCGATAAAATCTTATTTTGTTCTTCTGACAACATTGAAATCTGTAAAACGAAAAATTATTAAAACAATATAAAGTTTTTTTAGATAATAAAGTTTTTGAAACATTTCTCGTTTTGACAACCTCTTTTTTTGAGAATGTGTTGATGGACTTAAAATACTTTATTAAAAATCTTTTTTTTTTAAATTTTAGCTACAGAGATAGTATAAACATTCGGTTGTTATATTTTTTTGTTTTATAGATATAATATGGATATGAATAAGTTTATACAGCTGATTAAATTAAAAAAAAAGAAAATATAAGAATTATACAAGACATCAGCGATAAACTGGACAGAATTGAGCATGAAACCAGTGCTACCTATAAACAAACTGATAACTTGAGAGAATTCGGAGTCTCTATTGAAGGTTATTTGAAAAAAAATGATTTAAGAACATGCCATCTTCTTGGCAAAGAGTATATTGGTCGGTTCATTTAAATTTGTAAGGTACTTAATATATTTTTTAGATAAGTCAAAAAAAAAAGAACTTACAGACAGATAATATTTATTTTCTATTGGGTGAATCCTGTTTGTATAATAAATTTCATTTTTTACTGGATGAATTTTTTAAAATAATAAATTTTATTATCATCCTGTTGAAACATTATATGAGAATTTCAAAAAATTTATGTAAAGTTAAATTTTTCTATAACAAAATTATATTTTAGAACACAATTTTTCATAATTAACTAAAGCTATTAATAACCGCTGATTGTAATAAAGACTATCAGTAAAATAATTCTTTAACCAAAGGTTCCACAAAATTTGCTAAATTGTCCCAATAATCATATTGAACACATATATAAACTCAAACAACTTTAAAATAAATTTTTAAATACGCTGAGAAAAGGGATTACTAAGGCAAACATTTTTCTTTATATGAAAACTAAAATCTTCTAAACTTACATAATTATTTTTTTTTCTCTACACAAAATTTACTACTACTGTCATCTTTATAATCATTTTCCTCAACTTCATCCAGATCATTTGTCTCAGCATCATAATTATTAAAATCTTTTTTCTCAACTTCATATAGTTCAAATGATTCAACATTATCATGATATCCAAAATCATTTTTCTCAGATTCACCCATTTCTATTACCTCAACATTACCACTATTTTCCGTTTTAACATTACCCTGTAAAATGAAATGTATATAATATTAAGAGATATTCTTTACCTCTATACTTTCAATCATTATTCTCTTTTAAAATTTACTTAATTTGTTCAAAATATTTTCTCCCGTAATTTTTGGATAGTCTAAAAATTTAATAATTAAATTTTTCTCTAAATAAAATGCCTTTGTGGAAGAGTTTTTAAATTTAGGCAAAGAAAATGAAAAAACTTTGGTAACTGAAGTGTTTTTTAAAGTGCAAAATGTATAAACATTACAAAAAAATTGGTACTATCTTTTATTATGTTTAATTTGATAAAGTCAATCATTTATAATAAAATATTTAAATTGTAGCAGTAATAGAATATTAGATATTGATGAATCTAAATTTGAAAAAAATTCTGAATAATTTTTAAAGGCCACCAATAGTGCCTCTGATATAGTACCAAAAAATACCTTAATAAATAAGATTCAAAAGTTGATCATAAAAGTTATCATTGATATCGTGTAGTAAAAATTTCTCTAAAAAATTTCAAGTATAAAATACTATAACGTAAAACATAAATTTAATTTACTAATAATCAAATAAAAAAATTAATATTTACATACAACTGATAAACTATCATATAAAACATAATTTAAATAAAAACGTTTGATATTGGCATAAAAGTAAAGTACTTGATGAAATTCAACCAAAAATAATTGAAATCTAAAATAATTTTTTTTATAATATCAAATTCTAGTTATATTACAATAAAGAATATTAAAAAATCATCCGGTATAAAATTAATAAAATTTATAAAAATTTTGTAGCACCTCCAATTTTTTTAAAATCAACTTTTGTAAATCCGGTGACTTCTTTTTTGTAGCATCTATACCCATTTATTTTGTACCCTTTAACTACTATTCTTTCTACTAAATTAATTATATAGTCTTTTGCATCCAGTTCACGTTGGGTCCAGTAACCCTTAACACACAATGATTGCAATAAATCATCAACCAGTGAGTCAAGGGAAATTATCATTTGAATGAATTTAATGTCCCCTCTGAACACTATATTATTGTTAACCAGTACTTCGTTTGAACCTGTATATTCAACCTTTCTGGAACCAAATAACAAAATTGACATCGGAGATACTACGCTACAATCCTTTAATTTATCTGTTCTTCCTTCAATTTTTTGTCCATAAATGTTAAATATTTGTTCAAAATCAAAGATACTTTTAAAAACTGATAGAACAGAATTTTCAACTGGAACGACAATTTGTCCTATATTATCAATGAATTTGCAATTTTTATTCATTATAGCAACATTTGGACGTGTAGCTTTAACCAATAATGATAGTATTAAATGCACATCCTTTGAAGACTTTTTATTTGATGGACAACCAGTATCTATATTAAAATTGGATTTAAACATTTTTTCTAAAATACCCATTGTTTGATACTTGGCTCTCATTAACATGCTTGTTGTGTCTATATTTATTGTTTTTAAAATTGACGAACCCTTTGGAAAATCTTTGTAATATCCAGTACTTATTTTTACAGCCATTAATGGTATGATTGCATCACTCTTAAACTCTCCAGAAAGTAACTTTACACTATTTTCTATATCCTCCTGTTTTTCCAACCCGTTGAACAAGCTCATGTTTGAATCAGTAAATGAAAAAATAATGGATAGTGGACTTGAAATATTAAATAACAATCCGGTCAAAACACATTTTGCGTTCTTTGGAGAAAAAGGTAATTTTTCGAGTGCTTGACCGAGATATGTTAAATTTTTATTTTCATCCAGTGCTCCAATTTCTTGAAGATATATTTCAGCTTCATCAATATTATCTGGATCAACCTTTTCCATTCCATCCCGTAAGAACTCTTTTGAGTCACCCAATCCAAGAGCTTTTATTGTTAGTATTGATCCATCCAGTGGTGAACTTTTTATCTCAGGTTCAGGATGTTGAGCAAGTGAATTCATAAATTTTTTGGTTAAAAGTCGAACACAATGTCCATCCTGTGTTCTTCCTGCTCTCCCTTTTCTCTGATCCATCCTGTCTCTTGATATCCAGTTAACTTCATAAGAGCATTTATTCCTGTTCTGCGATATCTTTTGTTTTTTTTGCTTACAAGTGTCAATAACATATTCAACGTCATCAATTGTTATTGAACTTTCAGCAATATTAGTTGATAATATAATTTTTGTTTTATCATCCGGTGATTTTTGGAAAACTTTCTCCTGTTCCTTAGATGACAATTTTGAATGTAATGGTATAACAAGATAATGTTCATCGCTTATTAAATTAAATTCTTTCATACATCTAAGGATCTCCTTCCAGCCTGGGAGAAATATTAATATCGAACCTGTTCTTCCTCCTTCAACCAAACATTCCCGGATTTTGACAACACAATTCCTTATTATATCATAAGGAATTTCTTTTTCTTCTTCAACCTGTTCAGCAATATATACTGCTATCGGGGATATTGATGATTCATCCGGTCTGTTTTTGAAGCTCCAAAAATCTCTTCTTTCGTCGTAGTCCGGTGGGGGTACAAAACACCTTGGAACAATTTCAAAATGCTGTATGATTTCATCTAAATATGTTTCATTGATGTTGTGTGATTTTCCATTTATCTCCAGAACTTTTATGTTTTCAAAAAAATTTTCAAAGTCCTGTGTTTCAACAGTTGCGGACATCAAAATTATTTTTATATCACATCCAGTGGACATCATCTTTTTTAAAAAAATTAATAGGAAATCAGTTTCCAGACTTCTTTCATGAACTTCATCTACAATTATGTGAGAAACTCCCCGGAAGCCAGAAGAAAGTTTTCTTAAAATTGTGCCAATTGTTCCAAAGACGATAGATCCAAATGGCCTTGGGTCCACTTTGTCAAAGCGCACACAATATCCTATGGACTCTCCTAACTTCTCATATCTCTCCATAGCTACTCTCTTTGCTAAGCTAATGGCCGCCAATCTTCGAGGTTGAGTAATAATGCAATTAAATTCCCCTCCGCGTCCTTGTGTGATGTAGTGATTTAGGAGAATTTGTCCAACTTGGGTACTTTTCCCAGATCCTGTACCAGATTTGATTAACAAAACATCATTATTTTCAACAGCTCCAATGATTTCACCCTTTTTTTCATAGACCGGTAACTTTCTTCTCGATTTTTCCATACCCTCATTTTTATTTTTCTTGGATTCAATATCCTGTAAAATTGTGGAAATTTCACTCATTTCCATTCCTTTGAAACGTGAATCAACAACCTGTGAACATTTCCAACAATCATATATGTTTGATGGAGGGTACCAGTTCTCCATGTAACTCTGGATGCCTGTTATTTTATTGGGTACTGTACAGGTCCTGTACTTCATTTTTTTATCAATGTTGAATCCTGTTGGTTTTTCGATCTCAACAAAATTTTTACCTGGTAACTTGTTCTCGGTAAGTTGACACCCGGTAAATTTGATTCCTAACCATTTGTAAAGACATTCCAAGTCTAAATACAATGCAGGATCATCTTCAACTTCAACAATAAGATTAGAATCGTTAGATTTTTGATTCTTCAATTTTTTTACAATATCTTCAAATAATTCTCTACGATTTTGATACATTTTAACCTGTAAAAGTAATGTTTTAAGTTACATTTAGTAATAAAATAAATTCAACAAGATATATTAATGAATTTAACATTTAGTTTTCTTACATTTTATAAATTTTTTTTATTTTACACAAAAAAAGAATTAATAAATTTAACATATAAAAAAAAACCAGCCAGTTTTTTTCTATGTTTTTGATTTGTACATCCAGTAAGAAAAAATTGGTCTGTATTGTTTGATCTTTCTTATCATTAATTTTATTGATAACTTTGCTATCACCAGCCTGTTATGTTTCATTTTTCTTACCATCAATTTTATGGATAACTTCACTATCACCAGCCTGTGGTATTTCATCTTTCTTATCAACGATATTTTTAATAAATTTTTCAAAAAACAAAATTCTACCATTTATTGTTCATTTTTTTATCCTCATATTTACAATTTCACAATCCAACCCAGTTCTTACATCTGAAATTAGTTTACCAATGCCTGTGTTCTTCCTTTTTATCCTGAAACATAGCATCTTCTGTTTTTCATTTTTCAATTTTACTTTTTTAATTCAACATAAGTCCCCCATTAGACGTTCTAATCTTAAATAAATTTCTAATTTACTATTAGTATTATAAATATGGCTTTTAAAAACTTAAAATTACAAGTAAATTTAAAATATTATTTTACATAAAATTTTATCTCATTCTTCAAGCATACAGAAAGTTTATACTCAGGCCTTAAATATTAGGTCGTGTTTAACAACATGAAATTATTGTAAGCTTATAAAGTAAAAAATACTTAAAAAATTGAATAATCTATTCAGGACATCCAGTTGAAATTTCCAAAACTTTATAAGTTAATAACTTGTAATCTTTCAGATAATATAATTAGATTTTAAAATTAACGAAATCAAAAATATTAAAAATTTTAAATAAACATAAACCATAATTGTATGCAAAAAATACATCGATAAATATGGATAGATTTTGAAATATTTCTCAACTTAGCGCAAAATCCCGTAAATACACACTTCCCCATTGTTCATAAATTCGTAACAGGATGAAAATATAAAGTTTTTCACTAAATTTTTTAGACAAAATATAGACAGTAAAAAATACGAAATATTCATTAGATTTGATGAACAATGGAACAATAAGCATAATTCATTTTTTACTCAAATCAGCCATTTGGATGAAAGGGCAAAAAGTTTAAAAAAATGAGAAGAATCTGATGGAAAATTTGAAGAGAAATACATGTCATTTTTGTCAAAAGCAGTTGAAAATGGAGATAAAGTTGTCAATGAATGTGAAGATAGATTGAAATAGAATCGTTCCTAATGAATACCGGTTGTTTATTAATTTCATAAACATTTTTTTAATGTTATACATAATTGTAATCTCGAAATTTAACTGGTTGTTTCTTAAAATATATTTGCTTGAAATAACTTTTTTATTTTACAACTTAAGAAAACTATTTTTAAATAAGGAATTATTTAATTTCAATTATTTAGACATCCTATCTGATCGAGTATTCTCTATTTAAAGATTTTAAGAATGTTTATCCTGTAATTCTCTACTACCAAAATAAAATTTGTATCCAGAGCCTCTGAGCATTTTTGCAGTAACTCTTTTATCTAAAAAAGCTATACATAAAGAAAATAAAATTTACATTCTCTAACCGGTTGACTATTTGAAAAAAAATCAGTACAGATATAACATGATGATTCATCTTAAATTTTCCTTCCATTAATGGGGAACATTTTTAACTGATTTTAAGTTTCTCCTTACTAACAATTCTAACTGAAAAAAAATAATATTAAAGAAAGTTATTTACACTAAACTTACTCTCTTTATTACCATTACTGCTAGGAATTTTACTATCATTTGTATTGAGCAAAGAGTCTCTTTGTACTTCTCCATGGCTAATATCGGAAACTTTTTCATTATCTTTTGTCATCCTGTATTAACAATTTCTGCTGAAAAAAGTAAAACTAAGGAAATAAATAGAATTAAACCTGTTTTTGATTATGATGACGATTAATGATATTTACTAAGTAATTATAGAGAAAATTTAAATAATTTTTTCACTAGCAATTTCAAATTTCATAAAACAAAGACAATGTCCTAATGTTTTTATTTTATATTTCCAACCATCATTCTTAATAAATAAGATAAGATTACAAAGAAATTTTATATTAAAAAAATAAAGAAATAATAATCAAATTTATGAAAGAAAAAAACGATTTATAAAACAAAAAGCACAAACCACAAATCAAATTGATAATTCCTTCATTTTCCACCTACTAATCGGCATCCATTATCATTAGACAGATGCTAAACACATTTGATAAACAAGCTTTCTTGATAAAATAATGTAATATTCGCAATAATATATAGTTAAATAATCTGTCATAATAGATATCAATACAAATGCAGTTGTTTCAAGATATTGATATCTTTTGATTTATCTATAAAATTTGAGTATTCATAAGAAATGGGTGAAAAAAAGAAACACATAATAGTACATTTGTTTGATATTATCTTTTTTTAATATTAGAAGGAATAACAAATTCATAATTTTTTAAACAAGAATGTCTCATACAAGTGATGATGACAGGAGTTCAAGTAAATCCGTTATATATAGTATTACTAGAAACGCGTTAACACAGGTAAGTATAATAAAAAAAATATTTATCACTAGATATTTATTTTTTTTAAAGAAAGAGTTCGATGACACATTCAAAAATTCAACGAAAGAAGTCAAAACATTTAAAGGAAAAGCTAAAAATTTAATGGGTAAAATCTTCAATAAAAATTGCTTCTCAACAGAATGTTTAATTAATTGGATTCCAATTATAAGGTGAATGAGAGAATACAAAATTACAGGGCTAAGTAATGATGTGACAGCAGGGATCTGTTGCTATAATGAATGTACCACAATCAATGGCATATGCTCAATTAGCTAAACTACCAACAGTCATCGGTCTTTATACATCATTTCTTCCAACATTGATATATGCAATACTTGGTACTTCAAAACACATCTCTCTCGGTATGTTTGCTGTGGTATCATTGATGGTTGGGACCGCTCAACAAGGCTATTACCTTAATAATAATCTTTCATATGACAATATAACAAATATCGTAGGAGGTGAATTAGATCCAAAATCACTGGGTTTGTTAACACCAATCCAAGTTACTGTAACAATAACCTTTTTTTGCGGCTTAACAATGCTGATAATGTCAATATTTCAACTTCATATTTTAACAGTATACCTGAGCGATGAATTGGTGGGTGGATTCACAACCGGTGCGGCATGTCATGTTTCCTTATCACAATTTACAAAATTGTTTGATGTCCATACCAAATCACATAGTGGATTGTTTAAGTTTTTCAAAATAGCAATTGATTTTTTTTCTCATATCACTAAGACAAATTTTGCCGCACTCATCATATCAGTAGCATGTTTAATCGTGTTGTACGTCGGAAAAGAATATATCAATCCAAAAATTAAGAAAAGAATTTCATATTCAATACCTTTTGAATTATTTGTCGTCATAATCACCATATTACTCTCATATTTTTTTGAATTCAACAAGAAGTACAATGTTAAGATTGTAGCAGACATTCCAACAGGATTCCCAAAACCAACAGTACCAAAATTTCCAGCTTTCTCATCATTAATAGTCGATTCAATGACAATAGCAATCGTCATATATGCAATCACATATTCATGTGGTAGAATATTTGGGAAAAAACATAACTATACCGTTGATGCTAAACAAGAATTAAGAGCATTAGCAATACCTGAGATTATAGCTTATTTTATTAGTTGTCATCCAACCTCTGGAGCTTTTTCAAGATCAACTATCAACAGTCAAATGGGTTATTAGTCTCAAGTAAGTTCAATTATCCCTGCTACAACCATCCTTCTGATCATATTATGGGCTGGACCCTTATTTGAACCACTGCGATTGTGTGTTTTATCAAACATTATTGTAATGGCACTTCAAACAATGTTAAAACAATTTTTAGAAATCTTTAATATCTATAAGAAATCAATGGTAGATTTATCGATATGGATTGTGACGTTTTTGGTGTTATATTGTGGGATGTTTCACCGGGTCTTTTAATCGGCATTGGATATGCTTTGTTGACAGTTATTATTAGAACACAATGACCAAAGACAGTTATGTTGGCTAAGATAGGTAATACAGATATCTATAAAGATATCCGTAGATATAAAGCATCCCATGGAATCCCATACGTCTTTATCTACCGTTTTGATGCACCCTTAATATTTATCAACTGTGAAAATTTTAAGACAAAAGTTAATCACCTCCTCGATAGTTCCTACATTGAAAGTGACATGGAAAACAATAATGAAAATCAAAAAAAATGTATAATTTTCGATTGTACTGGAATAACATCAATAGATCTTATGGGTGTTAAATGTATCGAGGAACTTTTTTATGACTTAAAAAGTTTAGATGTCAATCTCCTTCTTGCTGGATGTAAATTTCCTTTAAGAAAAATGTTTGAAAAGTGCGGAACATACACAAAAATATCAAAAGATTATTTTTTCCATCAATTCATGATGCTGTTTTATATGCTGAGTACTTCACAAGGTATCAGAAATCAACAACATTAATCTTAGATAACGAGTAAAAACAACAAAATCATTTTTAACATAAAATTATGTCCTTTATTTTAAAGTGATTATTATAATATTATAGTGATAAAAAAGAAGTATAATTTTTATTGTCCTTGTTTGTTTCATCATTTTGTAACAGTAGTGAAAAAATCCTTTACATAAGTATTTACATAATATTGTTAAGAAGGAAAAGAAAAGAGAATATTTTGAAAAATTATTTTCACTCAACCATATACAATTGACCAATACTTCTATTTTTTTTATTCTAAGACATAATTATCTCAATGTCACTATGTAAATATTGCAAGTTGTAATCAGAACACTTCCTTTAACTTTTCCTATACAAAAAAAGTCGGTAACTAAACTATATTTAAAAGTAAAAGATAAAGTATATTTGTAAAAGAAAAACTTTCACAGAAAACTTATAGAATAAAAGATTAACGCAAGTTGATGAGTGAGTAAGAGAGGATCAATCTAAGAATGTGATATTAAAGGTTAATGTACTCGTATTTGTGTTTTGTCATTATAAGCTAATGGTCGAATGTATGTTAGGACATCTTATTACGTTAAGTATATGAAATATTGCAAATATACCTATTTATTTCCGTTTAACATTAAAAATAATGAAAGCTCTTGTATACTTATATTGTTTGTTAAATTGTCCATGGCGGTGCTGGGTAAGCATATATAACTGTAGCTAAGACTATTTATAATAAGATCATTCACAGAGAATCAACATTAAGATCAGATTATCATAGTTAATAATGGAAATTTAAAAGATAATAATTTGGGTTGGTCAAAAATTTTATAAGTGGGGAAAAGGTAATGAAAGTTTGCTTAAGGTAACTTATGTGGTTTGTATTTATATTACATAATATTTTGTCATTAAAATTTTTTTTTACAAAGCATCTAATATTTTCTTACTCTTATATTTATTTAATTTTGATTAATTATCTATTTTTTAGTAATATTAGGATATAATTTATTTTGTCCTGTTACCCAGATCTCCAGTATATATTTTTAACACTTTATTAATATTTTATTTTTGTCTCCATGCATATTTAACACAAGTTTACTTATATTATCCTTCTAATGTAGCACAAAATAATGTAAACTCTGTTTAATAAGAAATAAAATGATAATTTTACAGCTAAAATAACTATAAATAACCGAAAAATTTTTAAGTGATATCGATATCATTTTGTATATCACTAACTATTTTATCATAGAATCATTGAGTCATAGTTCAGACGGGTAAATGGTAGAAATTTAGAAATAAACAAAATGATATTATGGTATGATTAATATTAATTATTATTATTTATTCATTTTAAAGATATAATAAGGCCATTGAAAATATTTTACTTGTCAATCAAAATGTGTTTATTTCAATATATTGATATCTCTTAATTTATCTAACAAATTTTGGTACTTATAATTATAAAAAATGAGTGAAAAAAAGAAAGAGATAGATAGATAGTAAATTCGTTCGATTTTATCATTATTTTAATATAAGAAGAATAAGAAATTCATAATTATTAAGTAAGAATGTCTCATACAAGTGATGATGACAAGAGTTCAAGCAAATCCGTTATATATAGTGTTACTAGAAACGCGTTAACACAGGTAAGTTTAATAAAAAAAATATTATCACTAGATATTTATTTTTTTAAAGAAAGAGTTTGATGAGACATTCAAAAATTCAACGGCAGAAGTTAAAACATTTTAAGGAAAAGCTAAAAATTTCATGGGTAAAATCTTCAATAAAAATTGCTTCACAACAGAATGTTTAATGAGTTGGATTCCGATTGTAAGGTGGATGAGGGAATACAAAATCAAAGGGTTAAGTAATGATGTGTCCGCGGGGATAATTGTTGCTATAATGAATGTATCACAATCAATGGCATACGCTCAAATAGCTAGATTACCACCAGTTGTTGGTCTTTATTCATCATTTGTCCCAACCCTGGCCTATGCAATACTTGGTACTTAAAAACACATCTCTCTTGGTATGGTGGCTATTTTATCATTGATGGTTGAAACTACTCAACAAGCATATTACACTGGTTATAATCTTTCATATGATAACATAACAAGTATCGTGGATGGTGAATTTGATCCAAACTCACTAGGTCTGTTAACACCTTTTCAGATTACTGTAACAATAACCTTTTTTGTGGCTTAACAATGTTAGTGATGTCCATTTTTCAACTTCATTTTTTAACAACATACTTAAGCGATGAATTTGTAGGTGGATTCACAACCGGTGCGGCATGTCATGTTTTCTTATCACAATTTCCAAAATTGTTTGATGTCCATACCAAATCATATAGTGGATTGTTTAAGTTTTTCAAAATAGCAATTGACTTTTTTTCCCATATCACAGAAACAAATTTTGCCTCACTCATCATTTCAGTGGAATGCTTAATCGTATTGTATGTTGGGAAGGAATATATCAATCCAATAGTCAAGAAAAAAATTTTATATTCAATACCTTTTGAATTATTTATCGTCATAATCACCATATTACTCTCATATTTTTTTGAATTCAACAAGAAGTATAATGTTAAGATTGTAGCAGACATTCCAACAGGATTCCCAAAACCAACAGTACCAATATTTCCAGCTTTCTCATCATTAATAGTCGATTCAATGACAATAGCAATCGTCATATATGCAATCACATATTCATGTGGTAGAATATTTGGGAAAAAACATAACTATACCGTTGATGCTAAACAAGAATTAAGAGCATTAGCAATACCTGATATTATAGCTTCTTTTATTAGTTGTCATCCAACCTCTGGAGCTTTTTCAAGATCAACTATCAACAGTCAAATGGGTTGTTAGTCTCAAGTAAGTTCAATTATCCCTGCTACAACCATCCTTCTGATCATATTATGGGCTGGACCCTTATTTGAACCACTGCGATTGTGTGTTTTATCAAACATTATTGTAATGGCACTTCAAACGATGTTAAAACAATTTTTATAAATTGGTAATCTTTACAAGAAATCAATGATAGATTTATCTATATGGATTGTGACGTTTTTGGGTGTTATATCATGGGATGTTTCACAGGGTCTGTTAATTGGTATTGGATATGCTTTGTTGACAGTTATTATTAGAACACAATGGCCAAAGACAGTTATGTTGGCTAAGATAGGTAATACAGATATCTATAAAGATATCCGTAGATATAAAGCATCCCATGGAATCCCATACGTCTTTATCTACCGTTTTGATGCACCCTTAATATTTATCAACTGTGAAAATTTTAAGACAAAAGTTAATCACCTCCTCGATAGTTCCTACATTGAAAGTGACATGGAAAACAATAATGAAAATCAAAAAAAATGTATAATTTTCGATTGTACTGGAATAACATCAATAGATCTTATGGGTGTTAAATGTATCGAGGAACTTTTTTATGACTTAAAAAGTTTAGATGTCAATCTCCTTCTTGCTGGATGTAAATTTCCTTTAAGAAAAATGTTTGAAAAGTGCGGAACATACACAAAAATATCAAAAGATTATTTTTTCCATCAATTCATGATGCTGTTTTATATGCTGAGTACTTCACTAGGAATAAGAAATCAACAACATTAATCTTAGATAACGAGTAAAAACAATAAAATCATTTTTAACATAAAATTATGTCCTTATTTTAAAGTGATTATTATAATATTATAGTGATAGAAAACAAATATAATTTTTATTGTTCTTTTTTGTTTTATCATTTTTTAACAATAATGAAAAAATCTTTTACATATTACATAAGTATTTATAAAATAATTTTATACATTTAATCATTTATCAAAATGTTTGTGCTAAAAAGATCGGCTCTTTTTTATTGAAAAAATAATCGCCACATTTTGGTTCATAACTTGACTAGTTTTACAAAAAGCAAAAAATTAGTCACCCAGTTTTGGTTTTCTTTTCAATGTAGAGTGAATCATTTAATACACATAATTAACATTTACTAGAAGATTTTTATATCCATTCCGTCATCATTATATTGTAGTATAGAACCAAGATAATTATATTTTCAATTATATTTTGTAAAAAGATTTATTTTAACAAAAGAACAATTATTAAAAAGCACCGATTAATGATATCCATATCAACGTTTGTAATCCCTTACTAAAATAGAAAAAAAATATTAAAAAATGCCAAAAAATCAACGTACGTGAAAAAAGATTTCTAATCTTTCCAGATGTATTAAAAAATTTTTTCTTCCATATTTTTACTATCACCAACTTGTTGTTTTTTATCATTCTTACCAACATCTTCATCGACATACCAGCTATTAATGGTGAATTAACCCGTTACAGGATTCTACGTGATAGGTTTATGAATTGTGCTAGGAACATTGACATGTTGGTTTCTGATTTGGATATTCATTTGAAATTCATGGATTTATAAAATATATCAAATGAAAAAATTTTTTTTAATTTATTATATTAAAATATTTCAATCAGTTATATTAGTAAAATAAACTTTTTATTTTTATGATTGAATAAAAAAAGAATGTAAAAATAGTGTTTATTTTAAAAAAGTTTAAGTCAAAATGATTATTAAAAAATCAAAAGTAATATGTTTTTATGAAAATTCATTTACTTAAATACCATCTTATTTTTTTGAAAAACATCTATTTCAACATTTATTTCAGAATATTGCATTAAAATTATGTTAACTTTTTTCTCTTTTTTTAACAATAATGATTTTATAAAAAAATAGAGCGAATAAATCTTAATTGTGTAAAAATTATGTTTGGTCCTTAAAATGAAAGTCGGGAAAAATTTTGAGCAACATATTTACTTATAGATAATAATAAACTTTTCATTAACTGTATTTTCTACTATACTTTTGATAGTGGTTTATATTTTTGAAAAAAATTAGTATACACCTTTTTCACTAATTTACTAAATTAATTTTCTATGTTCTGTAAAATAGAAAGATTTTTTGGTACTTACCATTAAATAAAGTTTATACGTTAAAAGGAAAGATTAACTACATTTCTTGTCAATAATTTAAATTACTTATTACTGTTTTGTTAACGATTTAATTAAAAATATTATATATATTTCAATCAGTACATTTGAAAAATAGATTGTTTAATAAAATTTCTTATTATATTTTGAAAGATGGAGGAACTTACACCATCAACTCCTCTAAAGTAAATAATAAACTCGCGAAATTCATATTTTAATTAAACTTTACGTCATGAGTTTACAAAACCATCATTAAAAGTTATATATACAGTAAAAAGAATAATTATATTAGTTTTACAAAATTTATAAGAATATTTCTCAAAGTTTATCTTATAATTAAATTTTTGGAAATAAGTTTAACGTCTCAACAGGAAGTTATAGTAAAAAGAACTTCTTAGGTATGTATTGGTAAATCATTTACAGGATGTTACAATTTTTTTAACACTTATTTAACTATTTTTTACTCATCTTTTATAATTTTTATTGCTATTTTAGTAAAAAAAGATGGATCATTTAGATCTGCTTATAGCATTGGAAAAAAAAATACGGCAGGATCTTCTTATTATATATGATGCTGTAGATAGAATTGAAAAAATGCAATATGGAATGGACAAATTGTATAACAAAATCTTTTATTCACTTAATGAAAGACTTACTTGTAAAAATGAATTTCTTTCGAAATGCATACAACTAAATGATTTGGTTGGAAAGTTGACCAAAATAAGAAATGATTTAAATATTATCTCTAAATGTGAGTTAATCTAAAATATTTTTAAATTTAGTTTAATATTATAGATACGTTGGGAAATAGTTATTTATCACAGGAAGAATCTGATGCTGATATATTTGAGGATGATGATAAAAATTTACAGAATGCTGATAATAATTCTGTATTAAGTGAGAATGATGGAAGGACACAGGCTGATATTGAAGAAATCAGCGATGAAAGTACTAATAAGGAAAATAAAATAACAGAAACTGTTGTTAGTGAAATTACTGATAAACTTGAGAAGCATGTAACAGTACAGATTGAAAGTGTTGATAAGAAAGATGAAATACCACAGGTCGGTGATAGTGTAGTTATCAATAAAATTGGTGATAAAAAAAATAAAACAATACAGGCCGGTGATGGTAAAGTTGTCGATGAAGATGCTGGTAAGAATGATAAAAAACAACAGGTTGATGATAGTAAATATATGGAAGAAAAAGTTTACAATACAACTACAAAGATTAGAAATATTTTTTCACGTACGTTGATTTTTTTGGCATTTTTAAAATATTTTTTTCTATTTTAGAGAAGGATTATAAACAGTGATATGGATATCTATAATCGGTTGTTTTTAAATAATTGTTCTTTTATTAAAATAAATTTTTTATAATATATAATTGAAAATATATTTATCTTAGTATTATACTAGAATATAATGATGACAGGATGAATATAAAAATTCATTAGTAATGTTAATTGTCTGTATTAAAGGATTCACCTTAACAACATTTCCAAAAAGAGCAAATTTAACATCCAACTATGATGCTTCAACAGTTACAATAAAGATTGACTACTATTAGTACTTCTTCCAGCATTAGCCATTGATGATTTTCTTGGTAAAGAATGAATAAAAGTAAAAATTTCACCAGCAGATTTCTCTCTACAAATTTATTCGCCACAAAACTTGTAATATTTATGTTTATAAATAAATTTTTTTATTAAAAATGATAATTATTACAAAATTATATAAAATGACATCGTGCAGTTTTATCATAGTAGTTTTGTAAAGAATGCATGATACATTATATGCAAAACAACCTACCTCATTTTTACCTAAACCACACATCAATTTTTTTAATATAAATGACATTATGCAGTTTCTACTAAAATGCAAAATGTTGTTTATATCAAACTGCTGATGTTGGTTTACTTAAAACTGCACGAAAAATGGCGACATGTTTTGGTTTTGTGTGTATTTCGTAATCATTTAATGTTTTATTCTTTATCTTAATTGTAATATTTTTAGGGGTTGTAATTAGTTTGTTTGTATAAGCTATAAGGGTGTTTTAAATAAGTTATTTATACTGATAAGGTAATTTTAAAAGAATTATTATTGTAATTGTAATTTTTAATATACAGGCATATCACCAATAAAAATATTTTACTTATTGGTGGCGGGAAAGTTATTGCATAGGTATTGCAAGGTTTTATTGTACTAGAAAGTGTACCAAATATTTTACTGGTTCTGGGTACACCACTTCTAGGGGTTGCTTGTTATTTTGAATGAGTGAAACTTCTGATAAAAGAGCGAGGTTATTTGATTGTATCAGTGCGTTGACGCTTTTCGATCAACAGGATATCCAAAAGGTTTTGGTGGATACAAAGTATATTGACTCCATAGCACACTTTGTGGATATACAATCCGATTTAAAAAGGACTCAGACGTTGGAAAACGCTGTTTTACACTATCTTAAGGACGTGACTTTGAACAAAGACGAGGAGTTTTTGGCGCGTATACAAAATTACGAAGACGTTATCATAAAGAACAGGATTAATAAAACACCTAAAAAAGGTAGTCAAGCTAAAGAAAGTGGTACTGTTGATAATAGTGGTAATCAAGTTGATAAATTTGAAGTGAATAAAATGCCGAATCACTTAAAAAGGATTGAAGCATATAATAAGAAGGAGAATATTTCTCTTTGGTTAGAGAGATTTAAAATCGCGTTGAGGTTGCAACAGGTACCGGATGGTGATAAGTTGGATCATCTAATTATTTCTATTGGCATGGAACTTGGTGGAGCAATTTTGAAATGGAAAGAGAAAAATAGGGATATTACATTTGATGAAGTTTGTGCTAAACTTGAGAAGAACTATAAGCCTGAAATGGAGAAAACTACATTGCGTAGAAAAATTGTTTCATTCAGTTTAGACCCCTATGACAAAAATTTTGCCACTAAGATCTACGAGTTTATTGAATTAATTAAGAAAGCAGAAGAAGATATCGAGGAAGATAAGCTTTATTGGGAGGTTAGAGTAAAACTCTCAGAAATGCTAACTAAGCATGATGGTTTATATGATTTGATCATGGAGGGTAGTCATAATGGTATAGTTGACATGGTAGAAAAAGTAATTTTAAAGGCTGCTCGAATGGCTGATAAAAGTAGAAATAGATCGAAAGGAGGAAAAAGTACCAACGACCATAATAATGATAGAAAAAAAGTGGAATGTTATAACTGTGGAAAGACAGGACATTATAAGAAAGACTGTCGTGTGAAGGTTAATAATAAACAATCAAATAAGGATTCGAATGGTTCTAAATCTAATGACAGTTATACGGAAAAGAAATCTGAAGCCCGTACAGTTAGAATGAGAGAAGCTAAAGCTAATGATGATAATACTTGGAGTCCATTGGACATGTCTCAAAGATTAATAATGAGATCAGCTATTGAAGAAGAAAAGAAAATAAGTCTAGAAAGAGGACCGACTTTAGCATACCCGGTTGTTATACTTAATGGTGGTAATGAATTGGAAATTTATGGTTTTATTGATACTGGATCTAATATCTCTATGTTGTCTAGAGATGTAGCTGCACGTTTGAATCTTAATATTGAGAAAATAGATAATATCAATCTTACTTTAGCTACAGGAATTCAAACCACAGTAAATAATACTGCTGTTGTAAATATTAAGTTTCCAGATGGAAGAGTTATTAAAAGGAGATTGTTAATTAGTGATGAAAAGGATGAAAAATATGCTTTGATTATTGGTTCTGATATTCTTGAAGCAGTAAAAGCTAAAATTGAATTTAATAAAACAAAAGATAATGTGGTTGACTCAAAAAATATGATAAGAAAAGTTGTGGCTGAAAATGTTAATATAGAAAATAAAGATCTTAGAGAGAAATTAATTAAAGAATTTCCTGAAGTTTATGCTAATGATAAAATTGGAAAGTGTGTTTATACTATACCGCAGTTTGAATATAAAGATGAAAAAATACCGAAATTTAGCCATTATCCAATTGCTGATAAACACAAAGAGGATGCACAGAAAGTAATAGATGACTGGATTAGAAATGATATTATAGTTCCAAGTAAATGGCCTCGTACCATTCTTAACATGCATTGTGTTCCTAAGAAAGATAATAAAATTCGTGTGGTATTGGACGCTAGACCGGTAAATGAAATATATAAGGAGTATCAATACCCATTACCAAAAACAAATGAGTTACTTAGTGATATGAAGGGAGGAAAATTCTTCACAGTAATTGATCTAAATAGTTATTTTCTACAATTACCAATAAGTGAAAAGGACCAAGAATACTTAGCATTCCGTGATACTGGTGGAAGAAACTTCCAATTTCAGAGATTACCGTTTGGAATAAAAAATGCATGTAGCTATGCACAGAACATATCGGAGAAAATAGCTGAAGGAACAATTGCAAAACCATATATTGATGATTTTTTATTGGTAACTAGAGGTGACTGGTCGGATCATGTAAAAGAGGTTGTTAAATTTTCTCAGAAACTTAAAGATGTTGGTGTTACAGCTAATGTAGATAAGTCAAGATTTGGATGTGAAGCAATCACAGCTCTTGGTTATATTATTACTAGAGATGGTATTATGCCGGAAATTAAAATACTGGATGCTTGGTTAAATTATCCAAATTTTACTAGCTATAAATCTATTAAACGTTTTGTCGGTGCTGTAAACTGGTTTCGTGGAAATATTCCTAAATTGGCAAAATCTTTAAAACCGTTATGTGCAGTTATGAATAAGAAAGGTGCTTATGAAGATAGTAAAGAAATTAGAGATGCTTTTGTAGAAGTAAAAAATAATATCAAAAAGGCGTGTATTGCATATCATCCTGACCCAAATAAAGATTTTACATTGGTAACTGATGCATCAAATTATTTCATAGCAGGTGCTTTATTGCAAGAAAATGAAAAAGGTTATATACCGGTTGGTTTTCATAGTAAAAACATATCTATGAGGAAGAAATTTGAAAATATTGAAGATAAATTTAATGATGAAGAAGGATATATTCCTGCTGGTGAATTAGAACTTAAAGCAATTTGTGAATGTTTGGAACACTTTAGATATATTATTGGTACAACTAAGACTTTGGTATTAACTGATCATAAACCGCTTTTGGGAATGATAAAAATTTCAAATAACAGGTTTATGTTACGCTATATATCTCGTTTGTCTAATTTTAATATCCAAGTTAAGTATATCCCTGGAGTACAAAACCAATTGGCTGATGCGATAAGTAGAGCTTCATTGAGGTTTTGTTATGTTAAAGGAAAACAATTTCAAAATGATGATTTTTTAAATTATGTTTCAATATCTATGGAAAATGAATTTACGGAAATTTCTGATAATTTTGATGAAAAAGATGAATCTTTTTCAAGTTATGGGGAAAGTGATAGTTGTATAAACAACTATGTTGATTTCGGATATAATGATGAATTTCAAGTGAAACAGTCTTCTAACGATGTTTCAGTAAAAAGAAGAAGAGGTCGCCCGGCTAAAGAAGTACCAGAACAATCTATTTCTGATAAGGAGTTATTAGATAAATTGACGCCTAAGATGTCAAAGTTGGATAAATTGGATGAGCAAAATTTTATTATGGATGTACATGTATCAAGTGGTCATGAAGGTTATACCAAGACACTTCATTTAATTTCAAATCATGAAAATGGTATGGATTACAAGATAGAGAATTTACCGGGTAAAGTAATGAAGGTTATTGCTTCATGTGTTATTTGTCAAGGAAAGAATAAAGCGCATAACAGGAAAACTGCTGAAACTCCAATATTATATAGTGGACCTGGTCAGGCACTCGCGATAGATGTACTTGGGCCAATTGATGTTAGTGAACAAGATAATAAGAACGTATTGTTAACAGTTGATTGTTTTTCTAAATTTGTCACGTTAAACCCGATGCCTAAACAGGATTTTGAATGTATAGCTTTAGCGTTAATGCAGAATGTTTTTATGAAGCATGCTTTCTATCCGATTATCCATTCGGATAATGCTAGTAATTTTAAATCAAATCAGTTTAAAGAATGGTTGTTGAAGATGAATATTGAATTAACACATTCATCGGAATATCATCATGAAGGTAATGCTTTGGCGGAACGATACATACAATCTGCACAGCATATATTATATAAGTTAGCTAAGGACAAACCTAAAGAATGGGACAAGTTTATACCTTCTGTTGAGTTTTTAATGAACAGTAATACTTCTGAAATAAGTGGATATAGTCCATTCTTCTTAATGACAGGGAGAGAGCCTAATGTTGCTTTAACTTTATTGACTCATCAGGTTAATTATGATTTAAGAGAAAATTCACCAAACATGTTTATGTTTGTTAATGCAATGGAAGAAATAATTCATGATATACATGAAAGAAGAGTAGATGAAGCTTTAAATAAAGAAATTACTAAAGGTGCTTATGTTAAGTTAGAAAAGGATGATATTGTATTAGTATATCAACCAATATCTCCTGGAATTTCAAGAAAACTTCAAGGTATATATGGCGATGAGAAATACAGAGTTATAAACTTCTCCATTGACTACGTTAAATTGATGAGTGAAAAATCAAGAAAGTGTAAAATAGTTCATAGAAGCTTAATCAAAAAGATAAGTAAGAGTTGTGATGAGAATTGATGATTATCATGCTAAACTTTACTTGATATGCCTGGAATATACTTATGTTTTGTGTTTTATGTTTTTGAATGTTGTTTGATATGGAAGATCAAACAGGAAGGGAATAGTAAAGATGTATTAGTTATATTTGTGGTGTTTGATCTTTTTAATCTCTCAAAAAGATTTTTATGGCGGGAGTACTAAATCCCAAAAGATTTTACTATATAAACAGTTGTTAACCTGAGTAAAATTCATTTTACTATTTCGTAATCATTTAATGTTTTATTCTTTATCTTAATTGTAATATTTTTAGGGGTTGTAATTAGTTTGTTTGTATAAGCTATAAGGGTGTTTTAAATAAGTTATTTATACTGATAAGGTAATTTTAAAAGAATTATTATTGTAATTGTAATTTTTAATATACAGGCATATCACCAATAAAAATATTTTACTATAATTTAAAAAATAAATCAAAGTTTGGCATAAAGATGTTTAACAATTTTTTAAAAACATTGTATGTTAAATTATTTTTTGATTAAATTCATGTATAGAGATTATTATAATTCTTATTATGCTCTTAATTTGTAATAGATAAAGTAGAAATATGAACATACCTTCTAAGACATCTTTCAATCTTTTAAATGTATGCAGCTGTAAAATTTATACCATTTAAATCAATTTCAATCAAAGTTATATAAATCTTTATAAACAATAAAAGATATATGTTTTTCTTTTTTTCGTCCAATATTAATTGTTAGAACTATTGTTAGTAATAGGCATTTTATTTAAAGAAACAAAAAGAATGACTTATGATAATAAATGTTTATTATTTATATTCAGTTTAACTCAAGCTGATTGCTTGACATTAATAAACTTTTAAAGAAATCTAATTAGAAAATAGAGTAATATGATAGAAATAACTGTTTTATTATACTTGTAACAAATAGAATCTATAGTGAAAATAAATATTAATGTATTCTCTAAAGTTAAGTTTATGAGGATCTTAACAATAAATATATTCAAATTAATGAAACATTAAAGTTTACAATTTAGTTTTTGACAAAGATGCCCCTAACAAATACAAACATCTTATAAATAAATTACGAAATAAAAAGTGAGAAACAAATTACTTGTCACAATATTTATTTGTCGTAAAAAGAGATAAATGGTTAATGATAACAACTGCATTTGAATTTTGTGAAATAAAAAATTTTGTTATTATAAAAACAAAATCTTAATGTTAATTTGGTATTTTAGCAAATTTTATTCTATCAATTAATTATTATGTTTTATTACTCTTTGTATTATTATATTAAATAAATTATTACTTTTAAATATTTATAAATTTTATAACAAAATTGATTTTACTCAGAATTAAAAAAAAGATACGTAGATATTGCTTTAAAAGTTAATAAAAAGCCAAAAACATTGATAAAAACAAATTGAATTGAAATAATGTTTTATGTAGAAATAAACCATATTCGAGCAGGGGGGCGTCCTACTTCTCCACAAGAAGTGACATTATGTGACTTTATGTGACATTATGTGTCATTAAGTGACATTATGTGACATTATCATTTAAACTACAAAATCCCTTGCTTTTTTCGTTTAAATTATTAAAAAACAATATTGAGAATGTTAATAAATAATAATCAATTACATTTTATAAAAAAATATTAAAAAATTAAAAGTTAAAATTTATATAAATATTATATTGCAATAAATTCCTACCAATAATGTCTTACTGTTAATTCAAGATTAAAGGTATTTACACAATTTTGTTTTTCATTAAATAATGACAATTAGTTCTTTTATAAAAATTCAGTAATTTGCATTAAATGATTTAAAATATAAAAATTTATTTTTAAACTGTTAATTATTGTATAAATAAATATTTACTGTTTAATTTGATTTTTCATTTCCCTCCTATATACAGGTTATTTCAAAAAATACCATTATGTTCTAATGTTTTATAACTGATGTGAACTTAAAATTATTTATTAAAATATACTCATATATATTTAGCAAGGTGCAATGAGGACGTTTTTTAAAAAACGTTATTCCACCAAAAAAATATTGTTGAAAAATGTACCCCTACTATATATGTCCATAACTCTTTAATAAACAAATATAATAATAAACAGATATCATATTTGTAATCAGCATAAAAATTGCAATCTAATGATATAAAAAAATTTTAAAAATGTTGAAAAAAATTTTTTGGCACTTTGTTAATTAATTAATATTTCCCTTAAAAAAACGGATATCAAAAATCGGCTTGATCAGATTTAAGAATTAAGTATTGGCTACAAAATGAGCCATTAACCATACTCATAGCTATTCTGGAAGCTTCAATAAATATTATTTTGTGTCGACAATTAACCATGCCAAAATTCCAAAAAGCCATTTGATAATTAATATCTCGATTTTAAAGTAAGATAACAAAAAGCGGCTTGACCAGATTAAAGATTCGTGCCTGGACTACAAAATGAGTTATTAACCATCTTCGTAGGTGCTCTAGGGGCTTCAATAAATATTATTTTCTGTCGATTTTTAAAAATGCCGAAAATCAAAAAAATAATCTTTAAAGTTTAATAACTCAATTTTAAAATGCGATATCAAAAATCCGGTAGATCAGATTTAAGATTTAAGTCTTGGCTACAAAATGAGCTATTAACCATACTCACAGCTATTCTGGGGGCTTCAATAAAAATTCCTTTTTGTCGACAATTTAGTGTGCCAAAAATTTGAAAAAAATTTTTAAAATTTAATAACTCGATTTTGAAGGAAGATATTGAAAAGCTGCTTGACCAGATTAGAGATTCGTGGACGGGCTACAAAATGAGACATTAACCATCTCTGTAGGGTGTCTGGGGACTTCAAAAAATATTATTTTGTGTCAATTTTAAAATTTGCCAAAAATCAAAAAATAATTTTTAAAGTTTAATATCTCGATTTTAAAATGCGATATCAAAAATCCGGTAGATCAGATTTAAGATTTAAGTCTTGGCTACAAAATGAGCTATTAATCATACTCACAGCTATTCTGGGGGCTTCAATAAAAATTCCTTTTTGTCGACAATTTAGTGTGCCAAAAATTTGAAAAAAATTTTTAAAATTTAATAACTCGATTTTGAAGCAAGATATTGAAAATCGGCTTGGTCAGATTAAAGATTCATGGCCGGGCTACAAAATGAGCCATTAACCGTCTTCGTAGGTAGTCTGGGAGCTTCAATAAATATTGTTTTATGCCGTAGGTCAAATTTGGCAATTTTTTAAAAAATTTGTACTATTTTTGCTAGCATTTTGTTTTTAAGGATTATTTAAGAATTTTTTATTAAAATATGCGATTAATAAGGCTATTATTAATTAAAAATTCGTACTATTTTTACAAAAATTTTTTTAAAAGCATTATTTTAGAATTTTTCTTTGAAACAAGCAATTAATAAGTTTATTATTAGTTAAAAATTTGTAATTAATGCTTTTACATCCGTTTAAACCCCTATTTATTAAGATATACCAAGGGTAAACAAAATTAACTTTTGGTCCTCAAACGAAATTTTGTTTACTCCCTTTTAGGGGTACTTGCACTTTACTTTTTAGGAATATTATTTCATAAATAGAATCAGCATATTTGATTCTATATATGTACAAATTTTTAGGACAATAGGGGCAGTTTGAAATTTTGGTCAATTTTTATTGCACCTTGCTATATATATTATAATAATTATGATTTTTACAAAAAATATGTAACATTATAAGAAATTAAAGCTATTAGATATATAACAATACCTATATTCTCTAATCAGTTTATTTTTTTAATTTTATTAATAGGTAATTTCTTATGATTTTATCTTTTCGAATTATTAGATTTTTTAAGAGTTTAAAGAATGTCAGAATATGAAAAAAAATTTTTTAGTAGTATGCCTTTGAATTATAAAAAGATAAAAAATTGATGGAGAAAAATACTTTAAAGTGAAATAAAAAATTTAATTTTTGTTAATAAGAAAACTTTTGATATGCAAAAATTACATTTATGAAACAAATGAATAACAATTATTACTCTATTTACTGGCAAAACGATTTAATTTAAAAAAAATCCTTTCAATTTAATACATTTCAAATCATTTAATACAAATTATAGATCATATAAAGACAATGTCTACTTAGAGTATATGAAGTTTCTTTATGTTATTATAGTACAAGAGTAATGTACCAGAAATTAATACCACATTTTTTTAATAAAACTCATTGAATAAGAAATTAATTACCGTTTAAAATAATATACTGATTAGATTTATCAGTTATTCATGGGAATATACTATGGTGGAGAAATAGGTATATATATAGCATACTTCTCCACTACCATAATATATTAGTGGAGAACCATGATATATATATATGCATACTTCTCCACCTGTATAATTATGGTAGTGGAGAAGTAGGTATGCCTCTCGAGCAGCCTCATTGGCTCAGGGGCAGAGGGTGACACGTCAAATGTACAATGCGTTTTTTACTAATTCACCGTGATACATGAAACTCCAAATATGTGTTAAAAGTACCTTGCCAAAGTAGGTTAAAATATGGAGCATTAGCAAATATAATAATAAAAAAACATCCAAATCATACTTTTTTATCAATTTGTTGGTGTCTTGACCCGTGGCCTCCCTTTAACTAGCATCGCATAGTCTAGTCCTCATATAAGAAATTAGTAGAAACATTCCACGAATTTTTTTAACAAAATTCTACTGATAAAGTCATAATAAAAATTATTTAAAAAAAATTTTCGATGCAATATTTTTTTGTTTATACAGTTTTACTTTAAGCATGTCATATTTTTGAAAAAAAACACAAAATTTATTTATTTCTTAAAAAGACAAGGGAAGAAAATTACTACCATTCTTTGGGAAAATGTATATACTATGTGTACTTTTGTTTTTTTTAAAGTGACAGAAAAATTTTAAGTGAATGAAATGAAATAAGTGTAGGGTTGGTACATTTTCGATGTCGTCGGTTTATAAAACCCAGTTTCTCGGTAGTCGAGAATACTGAGGTTTGCATTTTATTAATTGCATAGTAGAAATGCATTATTTTTACTATGAAATTTCTAAAATGCATTTTTTGTTAAAAAACCGTGGTTTTTCTAAATCGCGTTTTTTGACAGAAAATTTTGAATAGTTGACGTGCACCCTTGGAAGGCGGCCATGCTGATCATTAAACCATAAACGCGTGTTATGATGGGAAAACCAAATTTTTCCGTTCTTACACATTGTCTAATTTTTTTAATCCAATAATACAATTAATATATTAATAATGTTGTAATTTAAAGAGGAATAAAACATTTTTTTATCATTTGTTTGTAAGCTAATTTACTTTTAAATTAACAAAAATAAATGAATGTTTTTCATAATGAATAAAAGAAAGCTATTTTGACTGATCTTCCACTTAGTTTGAAAAAATATAAATACCTCACTAATAGTTATATAATAATATGATACATATAAAAAAAGCAAAAATCACTGTAAAATATAGTGATTTTGTTACATTTATTAAAAAATCTAATTTTTTTGACTTACCACTAATTTTATCGCAATTATTTAGCATCTAGAAATTAAATCAACAATTTGAAAAGTATAAAAATAATTGCCTTTTTTCTATAACATCATCTTTATTTTATAAATTAAGTTGCTTTCTACAATACATTTCAAAATACAAGATTATATTCAATTTTATAAAAATCGTAAATACTGTTATAAAGAGCATTTATTAAAACATAACAATATCTTTTTTTTTAATAATTTTAATTATAGTAAAAATATATTTTTTTTATAAAGTTATACTTATCTGAGGGCCAAATTTTTTTATGATATCATTCATGATCACTCATAAAAACAGATTTATATAAATTTATAATGCATTATGCATTTGTGTTTAAAGTAAAAAACTTTTAAATATTTTAACTTTTAAAAAGAGATTATATTAAAATAATATCTGATAATATATTTCATAGTATATTGAATAAAGCAACTCTAAGATGAGCATAATATGATAGAAAATATTAAAAATAAAAAAGTTACATCACTTCAAAGTGTCAAACATATACATTTTTGTAAAGCACATGAAAATTTATTTGGCGAAATAATATTTTATGTCGTTTACAGCACTTTTTGTTTGTCGTTTGATATTATTAAAATTTTGATAAAATTTAATTTTTTTACAAATAATTTTATTACTTTTATAAAAGACTTTCATAATTTGTTTTTATTAGTTTCGTCTGTACTGTAAATAATTGTTCCAGTAAAACATTAAGATTATTAAAAATATACTAAAACATTGCACAAATTTCTTGATTACTGAAAACAATGTAGGAAATAATCGGTATTTGACTAGTCAAAATTTCCTAAAAATGTAATTGTAATTAATAGTACTATAGTCGAGAAAAGAGGCATTAGTCTAAGGACTATATAGCGAATCGCGCCGCTACTTAATTTTGCCGGTTAATTTTCTATAATAAACAAATTGCGAAGGTATTTGATTTAACAGTTTGGCTAAAAATTGCTATTTAGAGCGATTTTTTTCTAGAATAAAAGGTATTCTAAGCATAAATAATAATAAATAAACATATTTTGAAGAATTTTCAGCATTTGTTCTTTTGAGTGAGTTTTTATGATTTTTTCCGAAAAAAGCACATAATTCCTATCCACTTATTGATAAGGCTTAGCCTATGGACTCTCTTTGACTGGCATTGCCGTAATTTAACCTCCGTATATAGATAGATAAAAACATTTTTACGAATTATTTATTTATTGTTAATAAATAATTATATAGATATTTTTATATTTGAATGTTAATAAAAAAATTACCTTTTTTACTTTATAAATTTTGCGCATTATTGGCGTGTACAACATGAATTTTTGCGATGAACTAATATCTACCATCTTCTATAGTCATTCGATAGATTTTCATTTTCTATACTAGAAGAAATAAAAGTGCATTTTTAAAAATACTTTACTAACTTTTAATTCTATTTAACATTAAAATTTTGACAGAATTAATACTTCTCTTTTATTATAAAATTAACCATAATTGTTGGACTGTTATATGAATGGTATTTTAGGAAAAAAAATATTGTAATTTTTTATGAACAAATTTTGTTTTTTTAAAATTAGATCTTATAAACTATTATAAAGAATCTTCCTTTTTTAATTTTTTTATTATTATTATTTTGTCTATTTATTATATTAAACGCCTTGGTTAGACTTTTAAAATATTAGTTATCTAAGTTATTGTAAATCTTTGCTATCTGCGTTTATGTTTTAATACTGTACATATAAATAACATTATTCTAAAATACGTAAGATACGATGATTTATAAATTATTTAAAAAGTAAAATTTTTAAAATAAATTTGTTTGGTGGAGGGTAGACGTGAAATTAGAAAGATTACCAATTAACCAAAACTTTATTTAACATCAATAAAAACTCTATTATTTTTATATGAAATTGTTATTTATATATTAAAGTTATACGATATTCCAAATCCCTTGAAGGGATAGTTTTGAAATTCATCTATTAAACAGAGGTTTTTTACTTCTCCTTCCTTTAGACAAAACTATAACTTCAAGAAATTTGTATCCATAGTGGAATGTGTTAGTATAATAAATAGTATAGAGTAGATAGATAAGAGATTTTTTTGAATCAACCAGTATAGAAAATATCCTTTCATTCTAGACCAAGTTGGTAAATAGACAATATATAGATAATAAAATAATTACCGCAACCCATAATATAGGAATAACAAATCCATTGACGTTGCCAGTATTCTCGCAAGATCCAATATTTTCACCAAGTTAACAATATGTGCTTGGTGTCTTTCTCCATTTTTCTTAGGTATCATAACTAAAGGACTGTTAAATTCAACAATCATTTCAATTTTAGTACTTCCACATGAAGTAATTTTTATTCTTTTACGCGAAAATGTTTTATGTTTTTCAGAATCATGGCTCAAGTTTAGCAATTCATTAATTTTACTTGACGGTGCAACAGGAACCTCAACAACATCCCCGTCCCTTTGAGCCACTTGTGCCATGATCAATTCATCATTATCATCAAGTTTGATCTCATTAACTTTCTTATCATCAGAATTTATCTCTTCCATAATCAGACGAGTTTCAGGATAACAGTAATTTCCATCAACCTTCTTTAGTACATATTCTTCCATTTTCTTTTTAGCTTCAATTAATGAAGTTTGACCATTATACGTTTCTTTTAAATATTTGACCAACTCTTCATAAGTTAATAATTGACCTTGTTTGGTTCTATCAGAGATATCTTGTAATACTTGACCTTCAAGAAAATTAAATAACATGGCTCTTCTAGTATTATGAGGTGTCTTGACTAATTCAAAATAATTCTCAATTTTAGCTTGATATAATTCATACGGTTCTTTTGGATCATACGGCCTCATGTTCTGAGTATATAGAAGAGAGAGGATGAAATTCATTTTCTTATTGTCATCACTATGATCAGCATACCATTCTGATCCAAATTTAGATTTACAAACTCCAGTGAAATTTCTATTCTCACCAGATTCATTTAAATTTAATTTCTTTATTTCATTTGATGGTCTGTCACCATTACAGTTTGACCTCATTCTATCAATTGCTTTGCTCAATTCAATTTGTCCTTTCTCCATGCTCTCCATTCTATTTGAAAGCTGGTTAATGGATTCCATTAGTAAATTAAATTGGTGCATAAACATGACACCACTGTAACATAGCGAGGTATCATTTTTATTAATTTCTTTTTCTTCTTGTATAAATTCATTATATAACTTATCAATGATATCAGTTCTTTTTTTTTCTTTTGTTAGTCTATCTGACTTTGACAAATCATCATTTACATTACCACCAGATACAACATCATTAAGATTAACCTTTGGTAACTGTGATTGCTTGTCATCATTTTCATTTGGATTTTTCAGATTCTCATTTATTGAAGAATCCTCATTTTTATTCGTTGGCACCATCTTTCCATTTCGTAGCTCCATATAATTAGACCAGTAAAATTTTTAAAATAAATTTGTTTGGTGGAGGGTAGACGTGAAATTAGAAAGATTACCAATTAACCAAAACTTTATTTAACACCAATAAAAACTCTATTATTTTTATATGAAATTGTTATTTATATAATAAAGTTATACGATATTCCAAATCCCTTGAAGGGATAGTTTTGAAATTCATCTATTAAACAGAGGTTTTTTACTAAAAGATTCAATTTTATCTATACTGGTTTTCTGATTAAATCTATTTAAACTTAGTCCAACGTTTTAAAAAAAAGTGTCTAATAAAAGCTTATGATGACTAGCTTAAGATTTTTGGAAAACATGAAATATTAGCATACATTTTGGGTAGAATTTCCCGTTGTATTAACAAAATATGAGCTGCCACATGCTGAGATTGAACCAGCGACCTTCGGTTTACAAAACCGACGCTACTACCACTGAGCCAATGTGGCTGTGAATCCGAGCACACCCTGATTGGTAACCACGCTTAATTCTTTATACAGTCAATTTTAGAAGTCAAGATTTGCAATATTGGCTAATTGAATAATAAATTATTTATAACTGCATTTCTCAGTATCCTAAGTTTTTTATGCCAATTTGTTGAATTATCAAATCTCTGAATATTTAGATTATTAATAATTTACAAAACTGCTTATTTTTTTTAGAATTAAAGAAAATCATTTAAATTTAATGTATATAATTTTTAATTCGTAATGATCAATTAGTTGTCGTTCTCTTTTCAAGCCCCATTGGCGCAGTTGGTTGGCGCGTGGTACTTATAGGTTAAATCTGTTCTAAGCAATGCCAAGGTCACCAGTTCGAGCCTGGTATGGGGCAAAGGTCACATTTTATATCTGTAATACTACAAAAACAAAACTCTTATATTCGTATTCTTCTATTATTAAAATCTCGTATAAGTAAACAATTAGGAGAAAACTAGGGAAAGATTAGTTAGTTAGACATTGTGAATTACTTTTGAATTTTTTCTAAAACAGTGAACACACTTGTTTTCAAAATAAACATTTTATCAAAATTTAAAAGATACATTATGTTTTAAGTAATTCAGAAAAAGAAAGTTAAAGTTACGGTTAAAAACTACTTCTTATGGAAGTAAATTCGAACGAAAGCTTAGTTTTTGCTAAAATGTTGCTAAATCTTTAAGGATATGTAATAAAGCATTTTATTATCACACAAAACACTACTGTATCAAGACAAATTCGTTCACTATTCCAAAATCTTGCTTTACTTTGAATTTAGAAGTAATTTTGTGTAGGAACTGATATCAAAAGGAGAAATAAACGCCCCCGGGTGGGCTTGAACCACCAACCTTTCGGTTAACAGCCGAACGCGCTAACCGATTGCGCCACGGAGGCTACGCGTGGCGACCCTTTTTCTTCAAGATTTTACGTCAAAAAGGCAAAATATTATTCTACTCAAAAAAAATTTGCCCAAACATTTTCAAATGATTTATTTCTTTCATCTAATAAATACATTTAAATCGTTAGTTAATTTTTATTCTTAGGAAAATAGCAATGATTTTAAATAAAACAAATTTCATCAATACGATCATTGGAATTTAATGTTAACAAAAACTATTATTACAAATGCTTTTTATTAACTAAATTAACGAAAGACTATATAAAATTTTTTCACAACACGTAATTAATAGCTTATGTTAAAAGATGGTTATTTATTAAATAAAATAGCTATCATTTGTCGATAAAAGAAAAAAAGATAGTTATTGAACTAAGCTGTATCATTACTAATACTCTTTTAACTTGAGTTATAAAAGATTTGTAATTTCTATTTTTCTAGATACATAATTTTGAATATACAACGAGTCCTTGAAACGCTTGAAGTAAAGTATCTTGATAATTTTCACTTTGTTATAAATGAAAATGGCGATAAAATTATACATAATGTATTATATAATATCAAGTAAACATCAAAATAATAAAATTTTACCTTTTTTACTAAAGAAACGTTTATAAAAGAAAATAAAAAAGGCTTATGCTATTAAAATTTGTAAATAGGTCTTCCATCCAAGTTATAAGGTAATTTACAGGCAATTCACTTCGAAAATCAAACGGAATTCAGTACATTAAGCAGGATATACTCAAAGTTAGACTGTCAACTATGGTTAACATTTTGATTTTGTGTCTATAAAAGCAAGACACTAGAATTGTTTTCTACATAAATATTAATAATGATATAAAATAAATGAAGAATTATTTCATTGTGATAAGTACACTTTTTAAAAATTGATCTTGTTTAATTTTTATATTTAAAAACTTCGAAAATATTGCTATTATTCATTATATAGTTGTTTTTTGCATCTTTATTAAAACAATTATCTTTTATATAATACACATACATTCGCTGCATATTAATTGGTAAAAAATTGTAAACGAATGAAATGTAAAAGATGTGAGTTAATATTATTATAAAAATTTCGGTTTAAATAACTTAATTTAAAGGTAAAATTGAATTCTGAAGGTAATTCTTCAGCTTTCAAAATTTTTGAATGAAGCTAGAAATAGCTCCTAGTATTTTAAACATTTTTCTGAATGAAATATATTAACTAATACTTATTATAAGTATATATTTAGTTGTTATAACTACATCTAGAATTTAAAATTATACATAATAAAAATAAATTAAAATCAAAATGATAACTAAAATTTTATTTATTTTGCTATTTTTTTTTGGTAATTATTTAAACTTCTTATAAGATAGTAAAAATTATTTGCTTAAAAAGTTGTTATTGTAATTATTTTATTATAAATAAGATTTAAAAAAAGAGGCTTACATCACTAACAGTTTCCAGAAAGTTTCCCATACAAGTATTAAAATGTCTTCCGACTAATTTACTTTAGAGACCGGACGGAATTCGGTGTATTTCAGCCGAATATGAGCATAAAACGTTATAATTATTTTTTACATAATTATTAAAAATGTTATTTTACTATGAACACTACTAATACAAACTACATTTAAAATTTTATTAAAACGTATTTAATGATATTAAATTAGTGTAGAATTTTTTTTTAATATGATATATACAAAAGAAAAATGAGACAAATTTTAACAATTCTTAGTAAATGTAATAAAAAGCTCTACCTATAAAAAAATATCAAGCGGCAAAAAGATGTTTAAAACGAAGAACAACATTAGGTTTAACCATAAAGTGTTCCTTTTATTTTACAAAAATATCTATGTTCGATATTTTGAAACAATGTGAATTGTTGTTGAATTTTAATATTTTGTATAATATCATGCTAATTTTAAAGTCTAACCTGTTTTTATAATATATTATAAAATACGTTACTAGTAGTCTATTTTTTCTTTTTCAGTTTTGAAAACATATTATATAATATGTCATTAAAAGTAGCTTTCAAGTAACATAATTTAAAAAATCTTCATTAGAAGCGGAAATTCTACAAATACATGTTTCATTTCTGCATCTCGACATTTTGAGAACAATTACTAAACTGTTTTAACATTAATACATCTTTTCAAATGTTCGACATAAAATTTTTAAGCTTCAGTTTATCATATCTTAGTTAAAACTCTTGGAAGACACAGTATCTAAAATAATGGATAATTACATTCACTCTTTAACAAAAAAATTAAGTATTGATAATATGATAATTTGTAATTATACAAATATAATTTTAAGAAGTGATTTTATCTAATTACAATAATAGCTTATACTTATACACTAATAATCATATTTTCCAATTGATAAATATGTGCAGTGATAACCATTAACTTGAACGTTACTGAATTATATTATAGCTTATATCTATTTTTATTATATTTATAAAATAAAATTTTTAATAAAATCGTCTCCTTTTAAATCATTAAAAAATGTGATTAAAAAACGACAAAACTACTGAGACAATCTATATATTAACACGTAAATGCAAATTTTAAAGGTTAAATAAAAGTTTGACGGATAAATGTTTAAAATTTTTAATAACTTTCATTAACAAATATTTAAATGTTTTGTAAAATTGTAATTCTATAAATGTATGATTATACACAAAAAAGAATACAGATTTGTTTTTTAACGTAGTGAAGTGGTTTAAATGTTTTTATTTGTGGCACTTCTTTCTTATTTCTACTTTAAATGTTAGATATTTTATAATTATTAACAATATTGATATAATTTTTAAAAATTTAATCTTTTTAAATCGTTTTTTAAAATCTTATAAAAATCAACATATAAAATATTTTGATAAAAAAAACATATATAAATTTTTTATAAAAGTTTATTTTAAAATGGACATAAATCTATATAAAAAATATATTATAGATGTAATTAACAATAGTGTTCCAATAAACTAAAAGGTTTACACTTTTCAAAACAAAATGTTTTTAATGACAAAAACATATTAATAATTATCTGCAGAATTTTTGCCAGTTTAAGAACAAAAAATATTTTTTATATTGTAGAAAATAAAGAAATATTCGAAAAGAGTTTCTTAGTTTGAATATTTTATTCTCAACGTCTTCCATCAGGTCTTACTGTTGTTGTTAAACTGTCTAATCTTGTAGCTATAGAAGCTATTTGTGATTGTAATTGCGTTAATGCATTTTTAACTTGTTGTATTCTTCTTCTTTTATTTTTTCTTTTTTTTGCTTTACTTTTTTTCGATCTACTTTGTCTTTTTTCAATTGAGTTTGTATCTTCTTCATCATTTAAAATAGCCGGTTGTTGTAAATTATCAATGCTTTCAATGTTATTAGAAACTAAATCATTTTTGCTTTCAAAAGATTCAGTTAATAATATATTAATGAGTAATATAAATACAATAACTAATTTAATACTTTTCATAATTAAAATAGCATGTTATAATGAAAAATTACTACTTTTTTATACCTTTAAAATATTTATTTTTATCAAAAATTAAAATAATTTATCATTAACATTGATATTAATTTTTCGATGGATAAATAAAGTTGTTAGATTGTTTTAATAAAATTTATCATCTTTCTACTATAAAAAATGTGTAGTTTTGAAGTAATATAAAATAAATATGTTGTACCATGACATCTTATGGTACTAATATTTTAAGTGGAAGAATTATAATAATAATCAATATGTATAGAAAGTGTAACAAGATTAATTACGATTTTAAAAAAATTTTGCTAGATTAATTTAAAAGAATTGTTTTAATCTTATAAATTTTTCATTTACAGCGCAAATTTTCTAAATAAAAAGACATTTTTAAATATATTTTTCAATAACATTAAATTTAGTTTCTTCTTTTTCTAAGATGCTTTATCTCTTATGGGACAAGAAATTTAGTTTTTTTTTAGCAAAAGTTTTATTATTTATTATCAGTTATTTAATAGAATTTCTAAGATATAGATTTTAATGATTTTAGACCACAAAAAATTAATTTACATTTAAAAAGATTTTTTATGAAATCATTTTAACTAACTTTTACTTTTTATTTTTTCCATCATGGAATTAATAGAAATAAAAAATTAATATTCCAATTTTAATCTAAAACACTCTTCTGAAAGAATAATTTTAATTCCGATAAATTTTTTATTTTAGATATGTTATGAAGGAATCTTCAAGCACTTTTTAGAAAGTTGTTTACATTTAGTTCTTTATATAAATTTGCAAATTTAGAAAAATGGAAGGTTTAACAAGTATTTTAAAGCATTATTCAAAGAGAAAAAATTGTAATATGAGTAAATAGAGTGTGTATAATCAACCAAAAAGAGATTAGCAATCGGTTGGTGCATTAAGTTAACAAATTTTCTTCTTTACTAATAAAGCTTTATACAAAGATAGATTTGTAAAGTTTAAATTTAGATTTGAACTAAAACAGTCATCTAAGATATGTGAATGGATTTAATCTCTACTACGGAAACTTGTATTTGTATATTTACTATATTTTTTAAAAATTTATCAGTTTTTAAAAAAATCATGCTTTAATTATTGTAATAAATTGAATAAACACAAAAAATAGAACAGATTTACATCAAATATAATGCTCCACCTGCATAAAAAATTAAATTTTATTCAAATCATAAAAATATCAAAGAGCGACAAAAATATATATGTTTGGCAATTTGAAGTAATGTAAATTTTTTTATCTTACTATTTTTTTGTAAAATTGTCCTCATCAAGATCTTAACTTGTTTTCTATAATGTATTATGGAATATATTATTAAAAGTCAATTTCGTGCAAAGTTGTTAGTGTTCTTAACAAAAATTATCCCTTAAACTTTTTATCAACAACAATAAATTCAGAAATTTAAAAATTTTCTAACACTATTAATGAGAAGCAATGAATATTTAACTACGTAACTTATAAATTAAAATACTTTAAAGTTATTTTCTAGTATGAAAAAAAACAGCAAACTGTAATTTTGCCTGAACATTCACCTACGGGTCACTCTATAATAGACTTTTTCTCTAAACCTTCGCCCGAACACTTAGACAAAACATACATCTAAAAAAGACCTCTAGATAAACGTTCAGGCAAAAAGTACATATTATAAAAGCTTTTACAGAATGATTTCTGAAATAATGGAAGCATTTTACTCGACACGAAATTGTTAACAATTATTAAGAAAATGCATTTTATTTAATTTTCAAGGAAATTACAATAGTCTTATTTATTTCCTGATAAAGATAGTGTATTGTACCACTTGTTGAGCACTGCCGTCAATATTCACCTCATATAGAACATGAAGAAGGGGGACACAAAATTTTAAAAAAAAAATTTTAATGAATTTTCCCATAATTTTTATATTTAATATGTTTTTAAAGAATATATTTGATTGTTGATTAAAAAAACAATTCATTCTCATTTTGAAATATTTTTTTTAATAAAAAAAGCGGCATTATTTCATAAATAGTTATTTTTTATATGTATATTTTGCCTGAACGTTCAAGCAAAAATGGTAGGTGCCAAAAAAAACACAATGTTATTATAACTTTTATAAGTTTAATTTTGAAAAATAGTATAAAAAAAGTTAAACTATTTGATGATTATAATTTCATAAAAAATTATATCTATTAATAACTTCAATTATTGAAACATTTTAACAAAGATAACATGATATGTTAATAAATGCTTTTTGTGAAAGCACTAATAAATTTACAAAAAAATAAGATTCAATCCTGTAATTTAGAATGTGTTGTAGAAAACAATTTATGTTTTAAGATAAAAATAGTATCATTCAAAAATAACAACTTATTTTAATAAATTTGTAGGTAATGTTTTAGTCTTAATATGCAAAATGTTAACGGTAAAATTAGTCACAAGTCAAAAAAAATTTAATTTTTATAAGGTGAGAAATTGTTAATATACTTTTCATTAATTGTGCTTTTTTTTATTTTTATAAGTAGATCCACTTTTTAAAGATGTAGAAATAAATTTCGTAAATTCTAATATCTAAAATCCCAAAATGTTGTTATTATTTATAATATAGTTGTTTTATCGGCATTTTCACTAAAACATCGATCTTAAAACATATAAATGTATTCGCTGTGTATTGACTGACAAAAAAATTTATGTGGATGTAATGAAAAAGATTTGGGTTAGTATTAGTATAAAGTCATTGGTTTTTAAAGCCCGATTAGAGGTAATTAATGAATTCTGAGGTTGGTTATTCAGTTCTTAAAATTTTGAAATGAAGCCAGAAATGGTTTCTAGTAATAATATACAGAGGTTGCATTTTAAATGTAATTTTTAATCATATTTAACACATTTGAATGTTTTTATGGAACAAATTTTAGTCTGTTAAATTGAAAGATTCAACTGTAAAATATTGAATTATTTGGAATCATCAGTTAAATAAATTCTTTCTTGTTGTGTAAAAGCTTTGAATTTACACTGATAATTTTTGTTATACAAAATTTATAATTTTAATTTTCATATTAAATAAAACAATGATAATTTGATTATGGCATTAATTTCATTAGGAAATTTTTTATAGACTCTTAAGAAATTACAAGTTTCTAATGAAACTACAGTTGTTTGTGAGATAAAAAATTAATAAGATATCATTAGAAATTACATTAATATAAATATTTTTAAAAGCAAAAATAGTGTGTTTTCAACAAAAAATGCTTTTGTTCGAACTTTTTAGAATAATACAACCTTGATTACAAAATTTAAATAGTTTATCATTACAATTTTGATTTTATAAATATTTTAAAATGTTAAGGATACGGAAATGTACATTAGCTCCGACATTCTCCTCATTACTATTCATGCTTCTGGAGATCATTTTAAAGAAAGAATTTTATTTAATACTAGAGCTTGTTAACTAGTTATTTTACCGAAGTTAGTAAGTAGAATAAGTGGTTGACAAGCTCTGTCAATGTTCTTTTATATTCTAATTTTATGATGACATTGACGTGTCATATCTAACATAAAAGAAATGTTTATAGATTAAAAAGTGAATTGTGAATAATTTATTAAATGAGATAAGAAATAGAAAAAGAATTTTGAAAGATTCAAAGAAAGAGTGTAGTTATACGAAGATATTTATGTTTGAAAATCGAAACAGGTTATTACCAATATTTAATATATGGTACATTTTTATGCTTGAAAATAATTTTAACATATTTAAAATGTTTTTTTAAAAGGAAGTTACCATACATAATGATAAAAAAGTAATACTAAACGTTATTTATTTATATGAAAAGCTAAAATTATACTATGAAGGTACATAACATTTTTTGGTATTTTTTGAGTCTTATACTATATATTTTTATATTTTTAATGTAAAATATTATTAATAAACAGAAAAAACATTACTAAAAATATAAAAAAAGTGCCTTTTTAACTATAATTTGTACATAAAAAGTAGTTAAGAAATTAAAGTTTAAAATGTCTCAAACTTTATTTTATGGTTCCCAAAGTAAAAAGAAACTCTCTGGCGGGGAATCGAACCCCGGTCTCGCACGGGTGCACGTGAATTCTTCAAAATTTTTTGTCAAAAAATGCGATTTAGACAAATCACGGTTTTTTGACAAAAAATGCATTTTAGAAATTGCACAGTGAAATAATGCATTTCTACTATGCAATTAATAAAATGCAAACCTCATTATTCTCGACTACCGAGAAACTGGGTTTTATAAACCGACGACATCCTGAAAGTACCAACCCTACATTTATTTCACTTCATTCACTTAAAATTTTTCTGTCACTTCAAAAAAAACAAAAGTACATATAGTATATACATTTTTCCAAGTAATAGTAAATTTTCTCTCCCTTTAGTGTAAAAATATTTTTTTCTAAAATAATATAAGTAATTCTATTTTAATTGCATAAGTATATGATAATATATACATTTTTTAAAAATTAAAAAAAGCAAGATATTATTACTCTGTCAAAATAAAATAATATCATAAATATATTGTGTATTATATAAAAATTTCTTATAAAAGGGGCTACGCGGTTGATTCTTTTCATTAGTCTTTTAAAAATAAATAAAGTTGGCATATTTTTTTTGGAAAAATAAACATTTTTATAGTTAAAAACATTAGGAAAGAAAATTTTGTATTAAAAGAATTTTTTAACTAAAGTAATTCTTAATATTATTGTTTCAGTAGAATTTTAATAATAAATGTATAGTTTTTTTAAAACTTAATTATATTTTAATAACAAAATATTTATTTTACTAATACACATACATTATTTTAATTATTAAATTATTTTATATATTAAAAAGTGTTTATTTTATAAATAAACTTATATTCTTTTAATTATTTAAATTTCTTTGATGAAAAAAGTTGATTTTATTATTAAATATATTTTTAACTACACATTTTTGGCATATTTTTTATTAGATACCTCTAACACGGAATTTGGAATCTTATGTATCACGGTGAATTGGCAAAAAACGCATTGTAGAATTCACGTGTCACCGTCTCGCACGTGACAGGCGCGGATACTTACCACTATACTACCAGAGATACCAGGAGCCTTCTGGGATATTTTCAAGCTCAGAATTTTTAGAATTTTTTTTGGCATTTTTTTTGAAATATTTTTATAATTAAGCATCTAATAAGTGTAAATAATAATCATTTTATTTAATATTTGTTGATATATAAAAAATTTGGTACATAAACGACTTGAGAATCATTTAAAAACGGTAAGTTCAAATTTGTCAACAAACTATATAATTGCTTTATAAATAAAATTTGTAGATATTTTTATTAAAAATAAAGAAGTATTTGGCTGCATTTTATACCTACAATTATTTCGAAATTTGATTGCCAATCAGAATTGATTGAGTTCCAGATTTTTATGTAACTAAGAAATTGTCAACTACAAATGACATTTTGATTTTTTCTTTACTACTCTATATTAGAGATAGCAAATAAAGTTAATTAAAGCTTTTTAATCTTCTTACTTTGATAATGATAAATAATTTTTTCACGTTAAAATCTGGATTTCTACATCATTGAATCTCCAATAATAATTGACATACTACACATTCTTTTAATTTACTCTTTCCATTCAATTTTACTGCTGGTAAAAAGGCATCAAATTAACTACAAATTCTTACTATGAAAGGTTGTATGGAGTTAGAAAATAACTTAAATAAATTTTTATCTACTATTGAAAGATCAAATAAGATATTGTCAAACTTTATTCCTGATAGAAAGTTTTCAGTTAGAAGAACAATTGTTTTTAAACAACAAAATATTTAAAAATGACCAAATTACATTTAGTTAATTTAGATAAGTTTTTTTTCACTAGTGAATTTTTTTATTATCAAAAACTTTATATATTGTGTTCATTTTTTGAATCTTAAAAATGTCCTAGATAAATTTTGTTGCAGAAAACGGTATTTTATAAATGATCACTAAATTACAGATTTATAAATTTGATAATAAACAATTTATTGGTAATAATTCATTAACAAATTGTAGCAATTTGATTATATAGTTAGTTATTTTGCTGTTATAAAACATTATACGAAAGACCATACTGACAAAGATGCAAAGGAAATAGAATTAAAGTTCTCTAATAATTTCATTTTGAATGTATTTTTCACATAAGAGTAAAGTAGATATGAAAAAAATTATTTATTTATAAAATAACATATTATTTTACAGAAAAGTCACATAAAATGGTTTGATAATAGTAATAAAATATAGTAAATATAAATTAGTAAACAAAATACACAATTTTATTTGGAAAAAGTCTGTAGATGCGTTTATCGGGAATCGAACCCGAATCGGCCGCTTGGAAGGCGGCCATGCTGACCATTACACCATAAACGCGATATTTCAAATACACCAATTTTTTTCGCTCTTACATGTAGTATATTTTATCTAGTAACTTATTTTATATATAACAATTATGTTTCAGTTTAAAAAACAATGAAATATTTGTTAAATTGATTATTTTTAATCTAATTTATTATCAAAAAAAAATATAATTAATATTTTTCATAATGAGTAAAAAAACAGCTATTTTGACTCTTTCCCTCAATTATTTTAAAAAAATATAAATACCTCACTAACAGTTATATAACAATAAATTACATATAAAAAAACACAAATCATTATAAAATATAGTAATTTTGTTTCATCTATCAAAAAGCTAATTTTTTTGACTTGAAAATAATTTTATCCCATTTGTTTCGTGTCTAAAAGTTATAGCGATAGTTAAGAAATTACTAAAATAAGTTGATATTTTTCTAGAATATTACCTCTATCTTAAAATTTAAGTTACTTTCTACAATTCATTACAAGACAATATTTATTATTGTGTAAAATTATAAATGCCGTCATAAAGAGCATTTATTAAACATACCATAAGTATTTTTTCAATATGTTTCGATAGTTTTTATTATTATAAATTATATTTTTCTATTAAATTATATTTATCTGATAACCTAAATTTTTCTATAATGTTTTTTAAGGTAATTTACAAATCGAACTTATGAAAAGTTATAGAAAATATTATACACTTTTGTTTATAATAAATAAACTTTAAAGTATGTTAATTTAAAAAAGTGCTAATACTAAAATAATATCGGATAATATATTTCATTATATACTATAAAAGAACAAGTTAGGCTCTAAAATGAGCATAATATCATAAAAAATATTAAGAACAGAACAGTGACATTACTTTAAAATATCAAACATACATATTTAAAAAAAAACAAATTTATGCAGTAACTCAATATTTTGCGTCGTTTACAACAATTTTTGTTGTCTCTTAATATTTTTAAATGTGAATAAACTTTGATTTTCTTGACAGATAAAACATTTTATGGAAAATGTTGAACAGCATTAATTAATGCATATTAGTTATGAGTATCAGCAAAGTATACAGAATTTAATGTAAAAGTAACATTAACTTCATCACGATTTAACAACAGTAGAAAAAGTAGTTAACAATCTCAATAAGTAATATACAATAGTTAAAAGATTGGCTACATTAAAAAAATATATAAAGTAATATGTATACATATTAATGCATATGTATAGTATATAACAATACTAATATACAACATAATCATGAAGTAATTTCTGGAAAGCATTTAACAATGCATATTTTACAATAAATTATTACCAAAACAATATAAAAAATCCACTGTTTTAATATTTTACGTTTAATTGTAAAAAACATATGAAAAAGCAAATTGTGTAGAATACATAATTTAAATAACAAAATGTATTATAATTTCTTTTTTAGAATTAAGATGCAATTTTTTGATAAAAACATATAATAAATTGATATTTTAAACAAATTAAACACTTTTAAATAAAAAAGACATTAACATCAGTAATATTGTTTGAAATAAAAAATTAACCATTTTTTAAATAAAACAGCACATTTATAAACGTATCACCTTTATAATTGACTAATAAAATAGTCAATAAAAAAGAGCTTAATGTATACCTAAAAGAGAATTCTCTATGTGATTCGTGTAAAAATTTCGACTACACATAACATTTTGGTTATCGAGAGTTGGTAAAATAACTAAGCTAAGTGAAATAAAATTAAAAAAATAATAATTAATTAATAAAAATAAAGATCATGACAATAAAATAAAGAATAGAAAAATTCATTCACCATATCTATTAATTTTCATAAAAAATTTTTAAACAAAAAAAAATGAATTTTAATGCAAAATAACATTATTTAATGACAAAACACAACAAAGAAAATCCATTAGATACACTAGAACGCGGACTATTCCAAATGATTTTCCCTAAGTCCGATAGAAAACAACTAATAGTTTTAAACAATGGTAAAGAATTTTAACAAAATTGACTGCAAAACAAAGCATAATAGAAGTAACTATCGATAACTTGAAACAAGTACTGAAAAAAAACCTGTGTGCTTAATCAATTAACATAAGCTTTAACATTGTTTTTGATCATTCCGACAAGTTTATACTCAATTTTTAAGTCTGATGCATAACAAAAGTAGTTGATTATCGAGAATAAAAAAGAGCAACAAGTAATAGAATGTTTATTTAAAAGAAATTAACTAATTATAGAAAATTCTAATTAATATAAATAAATAATAGTAATTAAACATTAAAATGTACAATTATAAAGTAGTAAGTATTTTGAATTTGAGGCAAAAAAATGTGGGAAAGTTGACAAGGAGAAAGATGTTAGAATATCGAGAATTAACCAAAAGAAAAAGATTTATTGGAGAAACAAAAAAATTATTATTAATATAACAATTTTAATATACGACAATTATACTACTTAACAATTTTAATATATAAAAATATATAATAGATTGTCTTTTGACTAATGTAAGTGATCGAAAGATCGATTAACAGTAATTTTTTTATAAAGAATGAAAAAATGTACATGTACAGCGAAGTCTGACACACAATTATAGAAAAAGATATATCATTAATAATCTATTTTTACCTTCCAAATGTATTATACAATACATTTTTCTTTCCAAAAAACCATTTTATATACATTACGTGATAGTAAAAAAATACGAGATAGTGCTAATCTTAAAAAAAGTATCATTTTTAATTGAGAATAAAGAATTTTAAACACAGAAAACTATTTTATTTCACTAAAAACTTTACAGAGGCACATTGACACATCCTAAAAATTTCCACAATAATAATTTTAAAAACAATAATTAGTATTAGATCGTCAAGAAGTAACCAGAATAAAAAAGTTTATATGTAGTAAATAAATAGTTTCTACTAATAATATAACAATTTTAAACTAATATAAATAATTGGTTAAAAAATAAAAAATTATTTAACAGATAGTAAAAAATATTAATAAACAATTATGAAAATTATTAGTTAATTTAAAAAAGTAACAAATAAACTAGTTCTTTTATCTCGACTGTGAAAAAATTTATATAAGATTTTAAAATAATATTTTTAAGTAGTAGATTTTTATTTTACTGGTTAAAAGAAGAGGAAAAGCTGCGACGCATTCAATTTTTTCCCTTAAAAAAGAAAGAAGATGAAGAATATTGCATAGCTTAAGTCTGATTCAGAATAACAAAAGATTTTTATGAGAATTAAGATTTTATATATATGTGAGATTTTTAATATATAAGAATTGTATTGTATGATAGAAATTATTTACAGTTGTCCCCCCGTATCCGCGGTAGATTGGTTCTTGAGACTACCGCGGATAACGAAACCGCGGATACGGGGGGACTACTGTATATAAGATTTTTATATTTTGAAAGAATTTTAATTGTTTTGTGTTTTGATATTTTATTAAAATTTTATACCTTTTTACTGTCTCATTGACTCTAATTAAAATGCACTGCAAGTATAGAATACCGTATAAAACTGGTATAAAGTAATCGAGAATTAATAAAATAAAAAGGAAAACGATTACCATTTAAATATTGTACAATTCAGTCATTTAACTAATATTAACACTTATTTACCGAATAATAACAATTATTTTAATAAAAATATACATTTATATATACATTAATTAAAAAAAATAAACAATTCACCTAATAAACATTTTTTACTACTAAAAAATCACTTTCTACTGCGCTCAAACATAAAAGAACAGCCATTAGATACAGAAGAGTTTGCGATGAATTCTTTAAAATTTCATTCAATAAAATGGTCATACGATAAAAAGAGTATCTTTTTTAACTATCACACAATATGGCCATCAAGAATTAAAAAATATTTAAAGTTCTACATATAATAACAATTGATATGTAAAATTAACATTTTTATAAGGTAATTCTTAACTTTGAGTTAAAAGAAGATAGGAAAATAGCGATGCATTCTAAGATTTCTCTTTTTTTCTTAAAGTTTATTACAGAATCACTTTCTTCTTGAGCTTTGCATTCTCTTAAAGATGCACTGCAAAAATATCTCACCTTATACAGAAATTATCTTTAGTTCATAAAGAATGAAATTGGGAAATAGACGTTTTTTTATCACGTTAGTGATTGAAAAATCATCAGAAGTAACATTCCAAACTTCAAGTCTGTTATAGAATTCACACGATCTCTAAAATTGTACACCCTATACAGAAACTAGTAGTCAAATCATCGAGAATAAATAGATATAGATGTTTTTCTATCATGTAAGTGAAAGAAAAATCATCCAAAGTAACATCCTACACTTCATTTATGATACAGAACACATACGATCTCAAAAATTGACGTCCCATATAGAAATTAGTAGTCAGGTCATCGAGAATGAAGAAATAGTAGAGATTTTATAAAAAGTAATTTTTTTTGTAAAATCAACATTTTTTATTAGTTAATTTTATAACTTTGAGTCATAAAAAGATGAGGAAGTAGGCACATTTTTTAAAAAATTTCATAAAACAAGTTTGATAAAGAAAAGAAATATTAGGACATTCAGAACAAACCAAAATAAATGAGTTTATTGGAGAAATAGCTAACAATTGTTATTAATATAACATTTTAATATACAACAATATAAAATAGATGTCTTTTGATCACTTTAATTGACCAAAAGATCATCTGAGAGATATTTTTTAGAGAAAATAAAAAAGGATACATTCATAGCTGAAATCTCATACAGTACATTTTTTATTCTCTTATTGATAAAATACATTTTTTAATGGTAAAGATTCTTTTTGAATGTTTATTTTGTTCCTTTTGATTTCTTTACAGAATTTTCTATACAATTTTTATTTTTTATTTTTCCAATTTAATTTTTTACTTGAACATTGCATCATTTTAGCTGCTTCGCTATAATTAAAACTTTATACAAGAAACAAGGTGATTGACATTGAATAAAAAAACAAGCCGTAGTTTCGCATCGGTCGTTGCAACTTTCACGCAGAGCAGGCTTTTCCTTTATCAATACACTATATTTTATATTATTTTAATAGAGCTTACTTTAGACTCGTTTTCGGCGAGTCAGGGCTGATCCGCAGAGTATATTTTTTTATAAAATTGTTTTTATATTAACTTATTATTCAAAATGTTTGTATAAAAATTTGTTCTATTGAATTACACATTTCTAGAGAAGGAAAATGACCGAAAATACACTGTTATTATATACTGATGTTTGAAATATTTTTGAGTTTGAAAATCATTTTATAACGTCCAATTTATTGAAGCAGTTTAATTAAATAAAATATTTATTCAATAAAAAGAAATTTTTTATATCTAAAAAATGAATAAAAACTGATAATTGAACAATGTCAAGCAATTAAGTAATTGACTTTTTACTATATTTCTGAAATCGGTATAAACGACTTAATATCATTTTTCTATAAACTGCATAATTACTTTAATTTTACAAATATATAAATAAGAAAAACCAAATAAAATTATTACCTAAATTAGTTTCTTTCGTTTCTATGCTACAAACTTCGTTATGGCTTTGTATATTAAATCAGACTTTGATCTATGTTCTACATTTAGTTTTCTTTACTTTAAACAACTTTTCATAAGGTTATAACACTAAGAAATTTTAATTTTTATTTAATTGTCGTAACATTTTGGTCCATAACTTGAATGATTTTTTATTAATTTTTTTACTACTCAGTTTCACCCTTGTTCCATACTTGCACCTTTCAAATGTATCATTAATCAAAAAATTTCTTCAACTTCTAAAAGAGTTATTTCTGAAACCAAAGTGTACAAAAATATGTCCTAAAAAGTACTGTTTTTTAAATGCACTTTTTTACTTATGAACGCACAAATTCAAATTTCATTTATTTAAGATGTACTTAACAACTTGTGTAGAAGTGTATTACATTTACAAAAAATGAATTTTTACAAAGATGTATTTAATTGTTATACAATTTCACTTAAAAATGTATAACATTTCTATCTAAAATTGTGCCTATACAAAAATTAATATAATTGTATTACAGAATTCTCAAAATTGTCGTTATATCTTTTAGTGAATTATACGAATATTTGCATTATATTGCAATTTTAAATTGCGGAATTTCTAATTTGTGTGAACCAAAAGTTTTATGACACATTTTCCGCACTGAGAGCAAAATACATTTAACTACTATCTTATCATAAAAATGGATTAGGTTGGAAGAAAATAAGACTGAAGCCAAAATTGATTTTTGTGAAAAAAATAGCGAATTTGTTGGCATTTAATTAAAAATAACGTCTTTCGTTATTAAGCTATAAACTTCGCGAGACTATCTTCTTTATGTTAGATTTAGATCTTTATAACAAACATTATTTTATTCGTTTCTATTAAATTATCAATAAATTAAAGTTTTTTAACTTTAAAGTTTTTTTCCAAAAAGGTTATCATTCTTTGGTCATTACCTTAACCAGTTTCAGTAAATTTCTAAAGTATTGCGTTTCCGCTCTATTCTGAAATTGTAACTTTTATGATGACATACTAATCAAATTATTTTATTAACTTTAAAGAAAGTTTATTTTCTGAACAAAACTATATTAAAGAAGGGGTCAAAAAAGCTGTTTTTAAGAATAACTTGACCAAATTTTGACCGAAAATTTTCCAAACTGACTCAGGCCTACTAGTTAAAAATAACATAACTCTTGGCTATTTACTAATAAAAATCGATTTTATTTAAAAGAAGTTGTGAGAGAGACAATTTTTTTATTTCTTTTTATTATAGATTCTATAAACAGTTTTAAGAATCTACACTACCAGAAAAGTTTATATAATAAGAAAATTGAAGAGATGTTAGATTTTGAAGAAATCAAAGAACACAACATTTAAATTAAAGCTTAAGATCAGAGATTACAACCAAATATTCAACTGTTGATTTAAAACTTTTTGTTACTGATGTAATTAATATTACAGCTAATTGTGACTAATTTATTATACCTTTCTTCTTAATTGAGAATGTTAAATCATCTAAAATCTACTTAATCGTCTTCATTATAATTAGTAAAGTGTGTTGTTGTCTTATCTACTTTTTCCGTGTCGTAGTATATTTTTTTTAATCATTTTTGGAGTTAGGTCGGAATAAGAGCGACCAAAAGTTTTTGATTGTAATCAATTTATTTTTTACTTTTATGGTCTTTTAAAAATAAATATTAAAATTAACAAACATCTTTATTATTTTTATAAATTTTTAAAAATTAAAATATATTTTTTTACTTAAAAAAATCTAGATTTTTTCAAAATTTCTTTCAATTAAATTAACTAAAAATTATTAGAAAAATGGAATTTAATAAAAATAACAGGGGATTTTTTAAAAAAATAAAAATTTTACAAAAAAAATAAACTTCCCAGTAAAAAAATCAAAAATGCTTACAAATCAAAACAAAGATGATAGTCAAAGATCCATTTGATAGAATTTCAGTACTGATAATCAACATCACTTAGATAGGCAGACGAGTTCACCAGTTGCTTTACTAGTTAGAAAAAGATCCAGGAATTATTAAGGTTTCAAGGTTGCACCTCAGTTTTTCTAATACTAATCAACTTTAACCCGACGTCTCTCATAAAGGCTACCAATTAATAATAATTAATTACATTTATATGAGGTGAAAATTATAGCAGTGCTTGCTAGTGAATGCAATGCTTTAGCTTTATCAAAAAATAAATGAAACTAGTTCATTTACTTTAAAAAAATCAAAAAGTCTACTCAAAAACACAAATGCTGTAAAAAAAATTGCTTAAATGCTTTGAAATATGTTTATTTATTGTTATTCATGTATAAAGAAATAAGTCATTCCTTTGAGATATTTAGTATTTCTCAAAACCTCATTATAAGAAGATAAATATCACTAATGGATTGTTATGGTATATAAATCATATGATTTTGATATTTGATAATTTTGATATCTTATCTTTTAAAATAATTTTGATCATTCAATTTATATTGTGTTACCTACATCATTGATTTCGCCAAGCACGATGTCGATATCGAATAACATATGCTTATAATGCCAAAACATTTAAAAAAACCACTCTAAAACACAAATGCTGCACAAAAAAAATAAGCTGCAAATGCTAAAAAATATGTTTATTTATCGTTATCTATGCTTAGAATATCCTCTAACTCAAAAAACCCCACTAAAAAACAATTTGACGCTGGTCGCTATTATTCCGAGCTTTAGCCGCAGTATTTATAATTTTACATAAAATTACAATATAATCTTATATTTTTAGATGTATTGTAGAAAACAACTCAAGTCATAAAATAAAGATACTACCATAGAAATATAGAAACTTAATAATATTATAATTAATGTTTTAATTTTTAGGTGCAAAATAATTGTGATGAAATTGGTCTTCAGTAAAAAAATTAGAATTTTATTTGATAAAACAAGTTCCTTATATTTTACACAAATTCTCTTTCTTTTTTAATGTGTAATATATTATTATGCAACTGTTAGTAGAGTATTTATATTTTTCCCTTCATGTTAAATGAGAGAAATATTCAACAAATCTTTCTTTTACTCATTATGAAAGACAGAAATTAATTTATTATTTATTTAATAATAAATAAGCTTTAAAACAACCAATAAACAAATATTTAAATACTCATTAAGTTACAACATAATTACTATATATTAATTGACATATTAAATTTAGAAGGTTAGACCACGTGTATGACCCGAAATTATGGTATTTTCGAGAAATAACGAGTAGTATCTAATTGGCCACCAAGTAAATAATATACGATGCCCAATTATCAAATTCTGAAAGACAAATTTCCCTGATTTTTATTTTTTATAGTTTATCAATTTTTTCATAATATTATCATAACTTATTTCTATTGCTTTGATTTGATCAAGTATTAATTATTTAATTTTTGCCTTGTTGGTATAGTGATTTTCTTTTTTCCTATTAAAATACTCTCAAATTTGAGAGCGTTTTTTTAAATCTCTTGTATATATATAAATAGATTGGCCCTACACAATATTCAAAAATATATAAAATTATACAAGAAATTTTCCAACATAGACAATTTTTACTAATCGCTAGATTTACTATGGGGCTTTTTTGTTAGTTTCTCAATTGAATGCCAGTTACTTTAACATCATTTAATGCTATATTTTGAGCTTCTAGAGCCATTTTCAAAATTTTTAATATATTCACAAATTTGTGGTAATATTTCAGTTAATATCAATTCTTTTCATTATTAACAATTTTTATTGTAGTTCTACAACAATCCTAAAAAAACTGTAATTTTAAATACTAAAGTAAGAAAATTTGATTATATAATAGAGGAAATTGATAAAATGTAATCTAAAAGTGTTACTACATAGATAAAATAAAAGATCTCTTTTAATCCATGAATCACATACATATATATTTGCTTAAACTTTTTTATACATACTAAAGTTATAACTTTTATCTTATATATACCGTTCTTTCACTTAAAACAATAAAAAAACTGGTAAATTATATAACATTGTTTTTTATATATTCAATTGGCAGTATTAAAAATATCAAATGAATTTTCAGAATTTTTAAAAAATTACTATTTTTGATTTGATAACTGAGATTAAAGTCACATTAGTTAATCATTTCATTGTTATTGTTTCTTATTCATATATTTGATAAAATAGTAATTTCATTCTTTTAAAAATGTTGTATATAGTAGAAAAAAATAAATTTTTCAAGAGTTTTATTTTAACAGTTGTTTTATCATTATTAAAACTTATTTTTTTACTAATTTTAATTGTACTTGGACAAGTATTAACTTTACAATTTAATTATTTTTTTTGGAATAGAGTTTATTCTCACTATAAAAGGTACTCTCAAATTTAAGACATCTTTGTCAACTTTCCCATGACACTCTCAAATTTGAGAAGAATTGGTAGCCAATCAGGTGTACCCCGAATCGCCTCATTAGTTCAGTTGGATAGAATGTATGACTTCTAATCATAAGGTCCTCGGTTCGAGCCCGGGATGAGGCTGGTAAACTTTTTTTTTCGATATTGTTGCTCTTTACTGTTGTTTATATTTATTACAAACAAAATCATTTTTTTTAATTTGTTTCGGAATAAAGAAAGGGTTCTCTTATTTACCAATAATACGAAATGTCTTGACAATAGTAGCTACTAAATATTCAAAAACGGTTTTTCTTTGTACATAATGAAAACGAGGACCCTAAAAGATGCCTCATGCTGGAATCGAACCAGCGACCTTCTGTTTACTAGACAGACGCTCTGCCCCTGAGCCAATGAGGCTACGGTGGCGAGTCATTTCTTCACATTTTTCTGTCAAAAAAGGAAAACATTACTCCAACCAAAATTATTTTCTAAATACTCGGAAAAACGCTACTCCAAGGTAATAATATCAATTTATATTTATAAAAAAAGAATTTGACTATTAAATTAATGACAAAAAAAATTGCGGTAAACGACAATTAAGATTACAATTGAAACCATCACCTTGTGAATTATAGAAAGAGTGTATTTGAAAATTTATTTTGACAACATTCTAAGAATATGCGTATTAATAACTATAAAATTCGATTAAACATTAATTTCTTGAAAATGTATAATTGCTGTAAATTTTATAATAACTCAATTACTAATAGGGAATTTTATTTATTAAGTAGTGTTTTTTGATTTAAGCTATCAATATTTATGTAGTCTTTTGTTAATTTAGTTGGTAAAAGAACACACTAAATTTTTACTTGTTTTTAACATATTAAAATCATCATAACGTTAAACGATATATATGATGCACTTATATTAATTGATACATATTTTTTATTTGATCTCCAATTTTTTAATATTAATGACATCTTAATAAATTCTTAGAATAATGACATTATTAAATTATATTTTTGTTAAAATAGACAATGATAACATTGTAATAAAGAATAAGTAGAATTTTTATCATTTTTTATATAGACTTTAATCGTCATTTCAGTAAATTTTTGGCGCTCCTGTAACAATAGTTCTTTTTGAAGATCAAATTCCAATAAGTGTATAAATTAAATACTTTTTCATTTAATATGATAGACTTTTCCTAGATATAAAGATTAAAGATAAAGAAGATAAATTATTTGGGAATGTTCGGTCAATTTTATTGGTTGGAATAGTGTTTTACCTTTTTGACAGAAAAGATTAAAAAAAGACTCGTCACACGAGCCGCCATACACTCAAAAAGAAAGCATCACCTCAAGGTGATGAATTTAAAAACATCACCTTGAGGTGATGATTTTATTTAATTACTAATATACAGAAAAATGTTTAACAACAGAAGTATTTTCTCAAATATTATGTTTTTAAAGAAGCAAGGCTTAATTATCACAGAGAGAATAAACAAATAAACAAAATTATGTATTTTTCATAAAAAACTTTTTATATGATTAATTATATTTAATTATTTTTTGATAAAATAATATAAATTATCTTTTTAGCATATTATCAAATATGTATGTATGCCATTCTTGTGTCAGTGAAGGGTAGTCGTTAACCCAAGCTTGGTCTTGACACATATTCTTGATTATGTTAGAATGGATTTTAATTTTACTGTATGTAATATATCTCATTTTAATTATTTTATTCGTTTTAATTTTTTGTTGAAGTGCCTTGTGAATGTAAATTTTTACTTATTTTTAAATTTTTTACTTGTACCGTAAATTCCCATGTAGCTATAAAAGGTATTAGTTTATATTATAAATAGGTATACATGTGAGAGTATTTTATTGTACTACATTTACTATGGATATACTATAACTTTAGGTGATAATATTACAACTACTGAATTAAGTGAAATGTATTTCTTGATCTTCAATTCCCTATTAACATACTACTAAGTTTAGTTCGCATTATAGATTTTTTAATAATAGTCTTGGCAGGGAACATTTTGTTATTTGATGATGTAAAATATTTTTTTATACATTGGTGTTTAGATTCAAAACGAGATGTTGCGATATTCTTTAACTGGTCGTGAAAATTTTTTGCAATCTCAGGGTAATGTAAGATATAGTGTAGTTTCTTAGAAAAACCATATCTACCACGCGTAAGTTTCAATGTTCTCTCTACAGTTTCATTGCATAGGTTTCTTAGTATTCTATAGTCATCATCATTCAATTTATCTGACTTCATGCACATATTGCACAGACTTCCATATGAATGCAAGACATTTTTAAAATTCAGAAGTTTTTCGGATCTATACTTAACAACAAGTTCAGTAATGGCATTATGTAGACACCACATAGCTTCTAAATTACCAAAGCCACTTCCAAAATTAATGGACATTCTTTTTGTTTCTTGTTTTAGACTCAAACGTTTACTAATAATGTTTTGTTCCAGTTGTACACCAATATTCTGAAAGATTTTGCCGGAAGTTTTCCTTTCTTTAAATTCTTTCAACAGCAATCCTGAAATTTCATATGGCTGTAATCTTGGAAATTCATCATTATTTGTGCAAAGCTCCTGCATTATTACATAGCATGAAGAAGAGATTATTCCTTCATTTAGATCATGGAACCAATCACTATATATCATATTTTTACAATTCTTAAATATTGGATCTTGTGGAGATTCAGATCTTCTTAAATCTGGGTATTTACTCTCTAAGGATTCTAATGTAACTGTGTCGATGTACTGATTAGGAGGTATCAAACAAATACGACAGCTAGGGTTATCACCTTTATCTGAATTTGCAGCATTTATCCCCCAGTAGTGATCTAAGAAGCAATGATCTCCAAGAAGATCTTCAAGTACAAATGTAATATTACGTCCTTCAAATTTCACATTGCAGTTCATGTCAAATATATTTTTAAATTGACGGAAGAAATGAACATATCTACCACCAGCTTCTGAATTATTGATGGTATTTAACTTGTAAGTTGGTAGAATTGCTACTGTATATACAGATTCAATTTTAGAAATGTCAGCATAATCTCCACTAATTCTCAATGCGACATGTAGATACTGCAACAGGCCGTTTGAAAATGTATTCATATTCAACTCATCACAATACAATTGGAGAGGAATCTTATTAGGATATGTTTCTACAATTTGTTTTTGGTTTTTACACATTAATTCAAATATGTATTTTAGGGATACCAATACTCCTAGGTTTTTTTTGTTATCACCAATCGGCCTTTCCAAATTGCCTTCTTCAACATTTGTGATGCTTTCAAAAATTGTTTCTTCTGGATCGAAGGGCGATATTACCCTAATTTCATTAACGAAATCATCCCTAACAATCCTTAACAGGGATTCTATTGTATCTGTCAGAAACATATTCCCATTGGTCAACCCATGCTCTTGGTGACTTTGAAGATACAACTCCAAGTTCTTATTGGTTGTTCCATTGTCGTTCAGCAACTTTGAGAAATACTTCAACACTGTTTTCAATGATTTTTTATGAGGATCATTGTGTATGTTCTCAAGATCGATCAAATCATCGAAAATATTGTCTTCTGCTTCCTTATTTTCCTCTTCAATAGTTTGTGATATTGCTTCCATATCAGAATTTTCCATAAAAGTAACCAACATTTCTTCTTGTTCTTCTTGTGCAATGTTTTCCTGTTGATCTTCTGTTTCAGGCACTCTATAACATCCTTTCTTTTGCATATGCCTAAACATCCAGAAAGGGGTTACTTTCTTAGGCTTAACATTAAGATCTCCTAATGCTCTTCTTCTTGAACACTCTTGGCAATAGAATTTTTCAAGTGTTTTAGAAGAATAGCCATGAAATGCTTCAAAATGGCTTTTCAATTGAATAGCATCGTATTCTTCATCTTCGATGTAGTTAGTTTCTTTGCAATAAGGGCAATAATACTTTGCTTCATCTCTTAGTGATGGCATTTTAAATAGAAAATAAAAACAATAAATCTATAAAAAATAATTTATTTAAACTTAAGATAAGAAAAAAACAATAAATTCATAAAAATAATTAATTAGAACTTAATATAAAGGAAAATAACAACAATAAAATTACAAAAAAGAATTTATTAAAACTTAATTTTAAAAAATAACAACAAAAAATCAACAAAACATTAATTAATCAAATAAAATTCATTTATTACTGGTGATCTTAATGATATTAATATGAATAAGTGTTGGTATAACTTTTATGTATTATTCTTCTCAATATAATTATGTCCATTTAAGACACATGCGATGAACAGGAGCATTGCTAACATTTAACATATTTGGTGAGAAAAAGTTGTTTCAAAGTTCTTCTTTTCAACAAAAGAATGTGTCTTAAAAGTTTTTTTACCTGTTAAGAGATCACATTTACATATACGAGATTCAAATCTTACAATTTTATTATAGAACATGGTGTATATAAGGAGCTAATTTTAACGTTAATGTTAATAGTTATTGCACACTTTTGCTATATTGTAATTTATTATATAAGTTATTATTTCAATATCTTTTAATAAATTTTATTTAATTTTTTATAAATCGTGTTATTAGTAGCATAAAAATTATAAATATTTTTCTATTTATGATATATTTTGATAAAACTATTTGATTTTTTAGAGATGAGTGAAATATTGGAAGAAGAAGCAAGAACAAGAATTGAACTCAATTTTGAAAATGCTGTTGATGAAGTTTATCGTCACAATCACTCAATACGTTTGTTAGTTCAAGAGTGTCTGGATAACAGAAAACATGGAGAAGATGATTTAAATGATAGAGAGAAAAAATCACTTCAAACATTTGTTAATGCTCTTTATAGCATCTCTTTTAAAGGAAGCCAAAGAGTTAGAAAACATGGAATTGCTCAAGCATTTGTTTCTGAACTTGAACGTAAATTAAGAATTCCAGAGGATATTATTTCATATAAAAAAATTCAGAGTTCAAGACAATCAGTTGATCATAGAGAAAAAGAAGCAACTAGATATCAAAATGATAGTAGAAATATTTCTATCACAATTAAGAGTTTCTCAGATTTAGTTGAATATTTAAAAGAGAAATCAACCATGCAGTTTCTTGATGAAATAGGAGAGGTTGCTAAAGTTGATGATATAAAAAATATCATTGAAAGTATTGACGAAGTTGAAGCATTACCAGGACAACCAGTTAAAGATTCTTTTGCAGTTATTGTAGAAAAAATTAGAGCATGTTTAAAAGAATAATTTACTCTTACTCAATACTTTTTTTAGATTCTTCCTCAAGATCTCTGGAAAAAAGAGGCAGTAGATGAAACAATTTGTTTTGTTTATTTAAACAATGAACAATATTTATTTGTTGGAAGATTTATGCTTATGGAGAGTTCTTCAATATCCGATTTGATTCATCGGGCATTAGCTGTGGTTCTTAAGACATCGATAAAAGTTGATGCAACATTAGAAAAATTGCTTTCTTTTTTTAGTTTTCGTTTAAATATAAGTGCAAGAGCATTTTTCAAGGATTCCAGGAAGTATACCAAAATTGTAAAATAATTTTATTACTAGTATTTAGTTTTTTTTAAGTTATATTTTAATTTAATCTTTAATTAATTTATTTTAATGTAATTTTTACTCATTGTATTCATTTACTCTATACATATATTATTAAAGTTGTCGAAACATATTGCAATTTAGTTAAACCAATATTATTAGCTTCATAGTTGTATAGATATGATAATAAGAAGTATTCAAGGAACTTGAAATAAACGGATAATCATTAATTTTTAAAATTTCTAATTTATGTTTAATAACGTTCCTGAGTTTTACAGGACATATGTATTGCAATTTCCTAAGTTGATCAAACCTTTTTCTATTGTAAGCATGTAATTTGATTATTTTTAATTTTCTTTTCACAAAAGTCTATGTAAATTTCAAAAAATAAAGCTTATCCATAAATAAAATTTTATTTACTTACAAAAAATAACAAAAATAATATCAAAAATTATTAAGATGATTGTTTTAATGCTTAAGAGATAACAGAGACAATGCAGTAAAATAATAATTTAACTTATTAACATAAAAATCACTCGCATATACACATAAAATTTAGTTATACTTGGCTTGTTATATATTATTTATTTAGTTTATTAGATTCTTCAACCAGTATATTTAAAAGATTATGATCATTTAATATTCTTTCTCGAGATATATCCTACTTCTTGTTAAAATAGACATTTATATTCAAATAATTCACAATTAATAAGAGGAAAAAATGTTGACGACTTTAACTGTGATATTATTAATTAAATTGTTTATATATAATTACTAAATATACCTTTTTTTGTTAATAATAATGCTTCAAAGTTTCATATTATGGTAAAGTTATATAAGTATTGTTAACAATTAAAATTTATATAATGATACTTTTAGCACGAATGTCAACTATCACCTTGGAATTACATATCCAAACGTTTCGTAACATTGCATTTTACAATATTTTTTATCATTATACCTATTAATATTTATGTTTTAGGTATAAATTAAAAGAAGTATGGACAAATTGCTGTTATATGGGACCAGTTAATATAAAGATAAGTATAATTTGCTTTAAATATAGTTATTTTTCAGACATTTATATGAATTTTTTCCTGTATTTCAACATCAGCAGTAATATCAAAATGTACAGATAAGTTTTCATTTTCATTATTATTTATAGATGTTTTTGATTATAGGGTACTTGATTATTACTACTCAAATTTGCAGGTGAGGTTTATTATTTAATTTAAGTACATATTTTAAATTTTTTTCATTTCAGATATAAACTCAGAATTGCCGAACAGTTACCTTCAATTGGATCAGTTAATACAAAGATAAGTTTATTTTGCCCAAAATATATGATATTTTTCAGGTACTTGTTAAGACTGGTTCTTATACTTAAAGATCGACGAGGATATTCAACATCAGATAAGTTTTCACTTTTACAGCAAGTAAAAATATTTTTAATTTTAGGAAGGATAATTGTTGCTGTTCAAACTTGGGAATATGCCGTATTATTCAAAATAAGTAAGTTTTAGCAATATTTTAAAATTTATATCACTGTATTTTAATTTATTTACTTTTTTTTGATTAAATATTCTTTTATAATAAAATTTTAAAGTTTAAAGTTGATTTCTTTGTATTATTTACAAATTATATAGCTATAAATGGAAGTATTGCTATAAAAAACGTTTCGAGACATTTCATTGGGGAAAAGCACCCCATTTGTGTATTTTTAAAATCATCACCTCAAGGTGATGAATTAGTATACACCTAAAAAAGTGCGAAATCATCACCTTGAGATGATGCTTTCTTTCTGAGTGTAGCTCAGTCGGTTAGAGCGTGGGTCTAATAAGCCCAAGGTCGCAGGTTCGACCCCTGCTGGCGGCATATCTTTTGCCTTTTTAGCATTTTTTTTTAAACTATAATACTTTTGTTTCTGCAGAATATCTTTGCTAATTTTTAGAAATAAATAAAATTCAACAAAAGTAAATTATTTCATTATTTTATTTATACTGTTGTTAAAATATTTATCAATTATACTTTAGACATAACAAAAAAATATAATAAATATAGTGTATAATCTATAACAAAAAGAAATAAGAAAAAAATATTTGTATCTCTCATAACTCTCTTCAAATTTAACCGATTGTTACGGTAAATAGCCAAAAAATGTGTTTTTTTCTAACTTACACACAGAGCTATGATACTGAAAAACCTCTCGATTTTAGGATAGTACCTTTAGACAAAGAAAAATAATTTTATCTTTTGTCTACAGTTGTCATAAAAAGGCAATGGTGTCTCATGAAAGTTCGATTGATAAGAATAAGTTGTACACATATTTTTGTTGTAGAAAAATTGGTTTTCCATTAACTCTATATAATATCATGTGTATTCATAAAAGTTAGAATTATCTCCAGATTTCTTGGCATCAATGATATATTTTTAACATGCAAATATGATATTATAGTTGTTTTGTAACCAATAAAATGAAAACCATTAAGAGCATTAAAACAACTGTTGAATTATTTGTTGAAAAAAAACGGAACCTTAACACTTATTTTTAAATATATGGACATTTTAGTTGAAAAATTTTAGTGAATAATTTTTTTGGACTTTTTACTACTATGTTTATATAGAAAAAGTTACTTAATGGAAGAAATATTTTATCACTAATTACAACAAGTTTCAAAGAAAGCTATAATTAGTTAAACTAACTTTATTTTTTAATGTTCGATGAAAAACGCTTTTTTTGTATATCAGTATATTAGTAATGCTTCTTAATAATAAACAATTATAAAATTACATTATTTTAAATTCTTATCTGTCACATTTTTAAAAGTATAAAAATAAAATTAAATATACAGCAAATCTAAAAGATCCGTAGTAATGTTTCTATGTAGTAATAATTATGCTGTAATGTGCGAAACAATAATAAATAATGTAAAGGTACTATACTTTTAAAAAATTTTGATTGCAAAAATGAGGTAAGATTTCTGAAACACATATGAATAAATGAGTAATATTCTATAAATTGACCAATCTTATTATTGTTTAAAATTTTAGCCTGTGCATGAGAGTTCTAAAAAAAGTGTATATCTAGGTAACTTTTTTTTTTTAAAATAAAAAAAATTAAAGTATTTAAAAAATTATGGCAATTTTTTCAAATTATTTAGTAATGTTATACATGTTTGACGAAGGTCTTCTTGATGTAATAGAATAATAAAAATATTTTCATTAACTACTTCAAAAATTAATGGAATATAAATATTTATTAATTAATTTTGGCAAACACTGATAAAACTCTATTTCATTTTATGTCACATAATGTTACTGTCTTTTTTTTAATCTTATTATCATTAATTTAAGTTTTTTTAAACAAGAAAGATGCATATGACTTTAAACTTATCAGGAAAATATTCGTGAAAAACCAATAGTTTTTGATGACAACTTTAGATAAAAGAAAAAATTTTTTCTCTTTGACCAACGACTGTCCTAAAATCGAATTATTTTTCAGTGTCATAGCTGTGTGTGTAGGGGAAAAAAGGTCTCAAATGTTTTAAACCATATATTGTCCAAATTATCTTAAAAACACTGTTTTTTTGGTAATTTTTTAGCATAGATTTGTACAAGGAACAACGTTACTTTAAAATTAATAAAGTAAGATGGTTTCCATATCATTTGAAAAGTCTAATTCCAGAATAATGAGAAAACACAATACTATAGAATTGTATTAAAAATTGGCCGAGTTATGATCCAAAGAGTGGTGACTACTTTAAAAAAATAATTAAAATGTTAAATATCTATAAATTAGTCAAAACTTTATAAAATGAAAAAGAATTGTATTTGTTATATAGATCTACGTCTAACTTAAAAAACAAATATCTAACAAACTTTATAGCTTAACTACGAAAGAAGTTATATAAATTTGAATGTCAACTTTTTTGTCTTTTTTCCATTATTTTTGTAAAAACTAATTTTGTTCCAGACATAACTCTTTCTAAACTTGATCACTTTTATGGTAAAACACTTAATAGATGTGTTTTGTTCTAACTTAGTGTGGAAAATGAATATTAAATGTTTTGGGCCATAATTGGCCAAGTTATGCTTTAAAAACACTACTTTTAGATACTTTTTTTTTGTAGAGTTTTGTCTTTTAGATAACTTTTATAAAAGTAAATAGAATTTTTCGGTTTATGATTCATTTCAAAGGTACACGTCAAGAATAAGGGGGAAACTTAATATTATTAACATGAATATAAAACGGATAACGTTATACACTAAAGAGTGATAAGCATTTTTTCTATAAAAGTTTAAAAAATTAATAGTTATTACTTTATGAAAGCTTAAAAAAAACAAAGAAGACATAATTTTTTAATATAGATAAAAGTTTGACTAAAATATCAAAATATGACGAAGTTTGTAGCTTTAAAACGAAAGAAGTTTTATTAGGTATTAATTTTTTTGCTTTTTCTTATTTATATGTTGGTAAAATTAAAGTAAATATGTAGTTAATAAAAGAATGATATTGAAATATTTATATCAATTTCAAAACTATAATGGAAAGGCATTTAAATAGTTACTTAAAATAATTCAAATATTCATTTTTATCCACTTTTTCGATATAAATAAAATTTTTTTTGTTGGGTGAATTTTTTATTTAACTAAAAGTTTGAATAATTGTAAACGTTATAAAATGATTCTCAAACTCAGAAATACTTTATATTTTATAACAATGTATTTTCGGTTATTCTATACCATTTTCCGGTCAAATTCAACATTTTTCCAACCAAACTCAACATTTTCCTATTAAATTTCAACATTTTCCTATTCAAATTCAACATTTTTCCATTTAAATTCAACATTTTCCTATTCAATTTCAACATTTTCTCATTCAAATTCAACAATGCTCCAATTTACTTTTATTTTTAATTTTTTAAAGGTAAAAAATGTAATTTTTATAAAATTAAGTACTCTTTATTGTAAATTTTACTTTAATGAAGAAGTAAACGCGATGAAATTGAAAGAATTACAAGCATGTTTAATTTTGACTTTAAATTTCTTTCACCATATTCATACATGCTTAATCCTATTGAAAATGCATTTTCTAAGATTAAAAACTGCGTTAGATCAAGATTAAGAAATAATAAAAATGGAGTTTTATCAGATGTAATAATGTCTGAGATAAATAATATTACATCAACTGATTGTAATAGGTACTTTAGATATATTACAAAAAATATTACAAATTGTGCTGCGGAACTTCCCTACTATCATAAATGAAATCAAATTTATTAATTTTTAAAATTGTATGCTTTTTACAAATTAAAAATTTATTAAAAGTTTTATATAATTTTATATTAATATATAATATTTTAAAAAACATACCTTATATCTAAAAAAATTAAAATTAATCTTTAAGAAGATGATTATGAAGTGTCGAAATTGAATAAAAAAATGTTGTCTTTGAATGTGAAAATGTTGAAATTGAATAGGAAAATGTTGAATTTGAATGGAAAAATGTTGAATTTGAATAGGAAAATGTTGAGTTCGGTTGGGAAAATGTTGAATTTGACCGGGAAATAGTATATTTCTCCATTAATACGTAATTTAATCAAACAATTTTTTATATACATAATTTGATTAATAATTTAGTATAAAAATGCTTTTTTAAAAAATATGCTCTGCGGACCAGCCCTGACCTGCCGAAGGCGAGTCTATGGCTGATTAATTAAAAAAAAGTTTCAAACGACGTTGTTAATTAAAAAGTTGTTTCAAACGACAATGTTAATTAAAAGATTGTTTCTAACGACGTTGTATCATACGACGTTGTTTCAAACGACGTTGTTTCATACAACGTTGTTAATAAAAAGGTTGTTTCATACGACGTTGTTAATAATAAGGTTGTTTCATACGACGTTGTATCATACGACGTTGTTTCAAACGACGTTATATCATACGACGTTGTTAATAAAAAGGTTGTTTCATACGACATTGTATCATACGACGTTGTTAATAAAAAGGTTGTTTCATACGACGTTGTATCATACGACGTTGTATCATACGACGTTGTTTCATACGACGTTGTTTCATACGACGTTGTTTCATACGACTTTGTTTCATACAACGTTGTTAATAAAAAGGTTGTTTCAAACGACGTTGTTTCATACAACGTTGTTAATAAAAAGGTTGTTTCATACGACGTTGTATCATACGACGTTGTTTCATACGACGTTGTTTCATACGACGTTGTTTCAAACGACGTTGTTTCATACAACGTTGTTAATAAAAAGGTTGTTTCATACGACTTTGTTTCATACAACGTTGTTAATAAAAAGATTGTTTCATACGACGTTGTATCATACGACGTTGTATCATACGACGTTGTTTCATACGACGTTGTTTCATACGACGTTGTTTCATACGACGTTGTTTCATACGACTTTGTTTCATACAACGTTGTTAATAAAAAGGTTGTTTCATACGACGTTGTATCATACGACGTTGTTTCATACGACATTGTATCATACGACGTTGTTAATAAAAAGGTTGTTTCATACGACGTTGTATCATACGACGTTGTTTCATACGACGTTGTTTCATACGACGTTGATAATAAAAAGGTTGTTTCATACGACATTGTATCATACGACGTTGTTAATAAAAAGGTTGTTTCATACGACGTTGTATCATACGACGTTGTATCATACGACGTTGTTTCATACGACGTTGTTTCATACGACGTTGTTTCATACGACTTTGTTTCATACAACGTTGTTAATAAAAAGGTTGTTTCAAACGACGTTGTTTCATACAACGTTGTTAATAAAAAGGTTGTTTCATACGACGTTGTATCATACGACGTTGTTTCATACGACGTTATATCATACGACGTTGTATCATACGACTTTGTTTCATACAACGTTGTTAATAAAAAGATTGTATCATACGACGTTGTTTCAAACGACGTTGTTTCAAACGACGTTGTTTCATACAACGTTGTTAATAAAAAGGTTGTTTCATACGACGTTGTATCATACGATGTTGTTTCATACGACGTTGTTTCAAACGACGTTGTTTCATACGACGTTGTTAATAAAAAGGTTGTTTCATACGACGTTGTATCATACGACGTTGTATCATACGACGTTGTTTCATACGACGTTGTTTCATACGACGTTGTTTCATACGACTTTGTTTCATACAACGTTGTTAATAAAAAGGTTGTTTCAAACGACGTTGTTTCATACAACGTTGTTAATAAAAAGGTTGTTTCATACGACGTTGTATCATACGACGTTGTTTCATACGACGTTATATCATACGACGTTGTATCATACGACTTTGTTTCATACAACGTTGTTAATAAAAAGATTGTATCATACGACGTTGTTTCAAACGACGTTGTTTCAAACGACGTTGTTTCATACAACGTTGTTAATAAAAAGGTTGTTTCATACGACGTTGTATCATACGATGTTGTTTCATACGACGTTGTTTCAAACGACGTTGTTTCATACGACGTTGTTAATAAAAAGGTTGTTTCATACGACGTTGTATCATACGACGTTGTATCATACGACGTTGTTTCATACGACGTTGTTTCATACGACGTTGTTTCATACGACTTTGTTTCATACAACGTTGTTAATAAAAAGGTTGTTTCAAACGACGTTGTTTCATACAACGTTGTTAATAAAAAGGTTGTTTCATACGACGTTGTATCATACGACGTTGTTTCATACGACGTTATATCATACGACGTTGTATCATACGACTTTGTTTCATACAACGTTGTTAATAAAAAGATTGTATCATACGACGTTGTTTCAAACGACGTTGTTTCAAACGACGTTGTTTCATACAACGTTGTTAATAAAAAGGTTGTTTCATACGACGTTGTATCATACGATGTTGTTTCATACGACGTTGTTTCAAACGACGTTGTTTCATACGACGTTGTTAATAAAAAGGTTGTTTCATACGACGTTGTATCATACGACGTTGTTTCATACGACGTTGTTTCATACGACGTTGATAATAAAAAGGTTGTTTCATACGACGTTATATCATACGACGTTGTTTCATACGACGTTGTATCATACGACTTTGTTTCATACAACGTTGTTAATAAAAAGATTGTATCATACGACGTTGTTTCATACGACGTTGTTTCATACGACGTTGTTTCATACGACTTTGTTTCATACAACGTTGTTAATAAAAAGATTGTATCATACGACGTTGTTTCAAACGACGTTGTTTCATACAACGTTGTTAATAAAAAGGTTGTTTCATACGACGTTGTTTCATACAACGTTGTTAATAAAAAGGTTGTTTCAAACGACGTTGTTTCATACAACGTTGTTAATAAAAAGGTTGTTTCATACGACGTTGTATCATACGACGTTGTTTCATACGACGTTGTTTCATACGACGTTGTTTCATACGACTTTGTTTCATACAACGTTGTTAATAAAAAGATTGTATCATACGACGTTGTTTCAAACGACGTTGTTTCAAACGACGTTGTTTCATACAACGTTGTTAATAAAAAGGTTGTTTCATACGACTTTGTTTCATACAACGTTGTTAATAAAAAGATTGTATCATACGACGTTGTTTCAAACGACGTTGTTTCATACGACGTTGTTAATAAAAAGGTTGTTTCATACGACGTTGTTTCATACGACGTTGATAATAAAAAGGTTGTTTCATACGACGTTGTTCATAAAAAGGTTGTTTTAAACGACGTTGTTATTTAAAAGGTAATTTAAAAAAACGATGTTAATAAAAAGAAATTTTCAAACAACGATGTTATTAAAAAGGTTGTTTCAAACATCGATGTTAAATACCATCGATGTTATTTAAAAGGTAGTTTCAAACAACGATGTCTATAACAAAAAGAAATAAGAAAAAAAATTTGTCTCTCTCATAACTTCTCTCAAACTTAACCAATTTTTACGAGTAAATAGCCAAACGATGGTTTTTTTTTAAGTAGAGGGGCTGAATTAGTTTCAAAAACTTTTAGCTAAATTATCTTTAAAAAACATCGTTTTTTTTGGCGTTTTTTTAGCATAAATTTGACCAGGGGGTCAACGTATTTCAAAATATTTAAAATACAATGATATATATGTCATTTGAAAGATCAAATTTCGGAATAGTGCGGAAACACAATACTATGCAACTGTATTAAAAATTGGTCGAGCTATGGTCTAAAGAGTGGTGACCATTTTGGAAAAAAAATTCAAAATTTAAATAGCTTTAAATTAGTTAAAACATGTTTAAATCAAATAAAATAGTATCTGTCTTAGAGATCTACGTTTAACTTAAAAAATAAGAGTCTAACGAAGTTTATAGATTATATACGAAACGATTTATGTCAATTTTAGTTTCATTTTTCTCTCTCTTTTCTATTTTTTTTGTAAAAGTCAATTTTGTTCTAGACATAACTCTTTTCAAAGTTGATCGATTTTTATGGTCAAATAATCATTTGATGTATTTTTTTTCAACTTAGGGAGGAAAATAAATTTCAAAACTTTTAATCTATAACTGGCCAAATTATTTATAGAAAACGTCACTTTTTAGCCACATTTTTGCATGGTTTTGTTCCAATAATAACTCTTTTAAAGGCTGATTTAGCTTTGTAATTTACGATTCATTTATAAGTAACAAGTATGGAAAAGAGGGAAATTCAATATTAAAATGATCAACAAAAAATTAGTAAAGTTATGGATTAAAATGTGACAACCATTTTTTTAGTAGAAATAAAATTTTTAAATATTACAACTTTATAAAAAGTTGTTTAGAATGAATAAAATTAAATGTAGTATATAAATCAAAGTCTGATTTTAAATATAAAACCATAACAAAGTTTGTAGCTTAAAAGCGAAAAAAATTTTTTGGTATAAATTTTTTGTTTTTTCTCATTTACATATTTGTAAAATTAAGTTAAATGTGTAGTTAATAGAGCAATGATATCAAATTGTTTATACCAATTTCAAACATATAATGAGGAGTCACCTAAATAGTTACTTGGATTGTTTCAAATATCCATTTTTATTCATCTTTTGAATATAAATAAAATTCTTTTTGTTGGGTAAATTTTTCGCTTAACTAATCAGTTTCAATAAAAGTAGACGTTATAAAATGATTCTCACAATCAGAAATATTTCATATATTATAACAATATATATTCGGTTATCTTTTTTCTTCAGAAATTTGTAAGTTAATAAAACAATTTTTTTATACAGATACTTTAATTAATGACTTTGAGTAAAATATTTTTATTCACACAAAAACTAAAACGGTCTGTTAGACCGACCCATATGCAAAACAATATAGACTGCACGAGCAGTTTATTAGACCTCCTCTCAAAATAAATAAAAATGCAAAAGAGCAGTTTAATATAAAAAAAGTGTATGAAACAAACATAAGCATTTTTGCATGAATTGATAATATGCAGTTTATACCTTTTTTTAAAAATGTCGGTTTTATATAAAATTCATGTGTCAGTTTCATATAAAATTTTTGATGTAATTTTATAAAAGAATGCTTTATGTTGGTTTATAAAAAAACGTATTATTTTTTACTCAACTATAGATTTTAACTTTATAAATAATATTATTAATAAAATTATTTACAAAATATAATAAATAAAATTTTATCTATTACAACACAAAATTACATAAAAAATAATATAAAACAACCAGTAAAAAACTTTTAAAATAATTAAACCACCGGTTAAAATAAATAAATTCATCCAGTATTATCTTTCATATTTTTTCAGCTTCATTCATCCTGTCAGGCCATCCTGTCAAGATTCGTTGTAGGTCTTAAAAAGTTATCTCTAAGAATCCTGTAACGGCTACTTTCATGTGATACTTCTACAACACCAGTTCTGTGATTATCTTTTAATTTTAAAAATATCTTTTTTTTAATTTGATTTATTAGTTCAGCCCGTCTTTGTTCCAATTTAGAAATAATAGCTTCCTGTTTCGGTGACATCATAATTTTAGTCTGAAAAGAAAAGTTAATAAAATATATAAATATTAAAGAATGAACATTATTTTGAAAATAAACAACAACCGGTATACATTTAAAAACTAAATTAAAACTTTCCATTTAAAAAAACAAAATGTGTTAGAAATTCCAAGTGATTTTTCACATTAATATTTTATTAGCTTTTTATTGGTATGTTTTAAAAAAATAAATCATATAATAATTTAAAATTTTTTATTAGTAATAAACAGGGAGCAGGGTCCTCACAACATAAAATAAATATTAAGTCTTATTAATAACAATATTTTTTATCTTTTCAACAGCTTCATCTAAATGTTTTTTCAAGGTACCGTCAGTATTTTTCTTTGATTTAAATATTTCAATTGCTGCTCCCTGTGCTGAAGTAAGGAAACAAATTACATATTCATTAAATTGACTTGAATTCCTTAAGTTAAGTTTAACATTCGCTAAAAATTAACTGGGTCTTGATATTGCTATTTTACACTTATCAGCATAAAAAATTAAAAGATCAAGTAAAAGAGATGTTGCATGATTGAATTGATTCTTGTAGAGCCTTAAAAATTCCATACTTATAACTAGATATCAAGTCTGGTATTAGTATTTCTTAAGATTTTTTGAAAAATAATTCACAACTATTTTTGTTTCTAAAGTTTTTACTGCTTCATGGAAGAGATTAACGTCTTAAAAAGTCGTTGATGTTTATAGAGACAGTACATCTTCCTTTATATCATTATCGCAATCTATCTCATTTATTATTTTATTTCTTGTTCTTGAAGATGATAATTTTTTGACTGGCATTTCAGAGATTGTAGATAAAATAAAATTTTGCAAACTCAATTCTAGTGTTCTTAAATAGATAATCCTTCAAATCTATTCTTATTTTGTCTTTAAAAAAATATATTAAAAATAACTATTTAAAATATCTGCGAAATGTTATGCACCTTATTTTAAGATACAAAATGTTTCATATAATGTTTATCCATTATGTTTTAGTACTTTTTCTATTATTCTTTTGCTCACTTTTCTTGTTAAACTATGATTATTTTTAGAATATATTATTTTATTGTTAAAAGTTTCATCAAGATCGGTTGATATTTCTTTATATATACATTTTACAATATTTTCTGGAGCCAAATTTTCTTTCTCAAGTTGTTTAAGAAGAGCTGCATTTGCTAATGATAGAATAGTTTCTTACGTACCTCTGTAGAAATTCTTTGTTGCGAACTTCTTTGTTAAATCACCTTTTTTTTTGCTTCCTCTACCACTTTTCCCAGTCGCCCAATTTTCATTATCCGAATTTCTCGGTGCTTTTGGAAGAACATTTAGATTAAGCTATTTATAAAAAATATTGTTATTAAAAAGAATTAACATTTACTATACAAAAGAGATTTGGAAAGTTATTTTCTGACAAATATTCTACAAATAGGCATTTTCATAATTGGATAATTTGATGATAAAAGTTGATACTACTCTCGAGAATCTTTTTAAACAACTTCAACAAATATTTAGACATGATATTTTAGCAAATTGTAAATGTAAATTTACGGATAAATTGTATAAAAACTTTAAAATATATGTTTATAATAGTGTTTATTCTAATCATTATAAAAAATTTTAATTTTTATTGAATTAAGATGGATTCTTATTATTATCCAGTGCATCATGTTGTTGAAGATTCTTTTCAGCTTCATTAATATTGAATCCATCTATTTTTTCTAGTTCATTCTGTTAAAACTCTTTTGAATCACCCAGTCCAAGAGCTTTTATTGTTAATAGAGATGAATCCAGTGGTGAATTTTTTATATGTGGTTATGGGTATTCAGGAAGTTTATTCACAAAATTTTTTGTTATCAACCGACAACGATGTTCTTTTTTGGTTTTCCCTGTCCTTCTTTTTCTTTGACCTATCTTGTCTTTTGAAACCTACTTGGTTTCATAGAAACATTTATCTCTTCTTTGATTCAATTTACCAGTCTTTTGTTTACATGAATCAATTGCGTAAATAACATCACTTATTCTTATAGATGATTTTGCGACACTTATGGATAAATTAATTTTTTTTTCAACCCGTAGTGATTTAAAAACACAGAATGTCACGAAGTTATCTCCAAAATAAAAAATATTTTTTAATGTACTGATTGATATAAAAAAGTATTTTTTTATGAATTAATAGAAGTTTTGTTTAAAAAATTTCTATAATAACATTACTACCTGAAACAAATGAAGTTTTTAACTTGAAAATTCGTAATATTTATGTTTATAAATAAGCTTTTTTATTAAAATTGGTAATTATTACAAAATTATATAAAATGACATCGTGCAGTTTTATTAAAGACATTTTGTAAAAGAATGTATGATACATTATGTGCAAAAAAAATTCACTTCATCATTAACTAAACCACAAATAAAATTTTTTAATATAAATGTCATTATGCAGTTTACATTAAAATGTAACATGTCGTTTTTCATCAAACCGCTAATGATGGTTTAGCATAAAATGCACGACACGTGGAAAAACATTTAGGTTTTGTGTGAAGACGTATTGCTCTAGTGGTTCCATGTTAGCATATGTATAGATTAGAGCTATTGGGATTCTTTCATCACTGGGTATAGTTTCTTTACTACGAATTTCCTCCGCATCTATTAGTTTACATGAAAGTATGAATTTCCGATCCAAGCAGGCTATGTCATATAAAGAATTTTTAGCTAAAGTCCATGTTTGGCAAGCGTACGTGTAATAGCTTCTAATTGTCGATTGGAATAGAAAACGCTTTGCTTTAAATGAAACAGTACGTAAAGCGGAACGAATAACACTAAGTGCTTTATAACCCCTTACTTTTATTTTTCTAATAAAAGGCCTGCATTCTATGAAGCTTAATTCTCTACCCAAATAGTTGAAAGAAGTACAAGAAGGAATTTCAAAAGAATCTTCCATCTCAACTTTAAACGCCATATAATTAGATTTATCCAAATTAATATCAAGACCAACTCTTTTAGAATGATATTTAAGAGCAGATAACATTTCCTTGAAACTATCACTGCTATCAGCAATGAGAGTAGTATCATCGGCATATGAAATTCCCACCACTCGTAACCCATTAACAGCAATTCCAAAATTAGGTAAGAGATTAAGCGAGTCGTCTAGAAGAGCATTTCTATATATAAATTCCAGAATAGCGTTGAACAGCATTGATGATGCGGGACATCCTTGCTTTAGTTCCTTTCATACCCTGCAGTTAATCTTTTTACCATATTCTAAATCAAACATAAGATGATTGCTGGAATATAGACTATCGAGAATTTTTACTAGGTGAAATGGAACGTTATATGAAGAAATTAAAATCTTAAACAACATTTCCTTATACACTCTATCATAAGCTTTGGAGAAATCTAAAAATTCTAAGATCGTAGGAAGATTAAATTCGTGCCTTACACTTATAAAATTATCTAGACAACTAATTGCATCAATACAAGATCGCTTTTCTCTAAACCCCATTTGATAAGATCCTATTTGAGGATTAACTATATTATTAACTCTACCCATCCAAATTCTAATAAAACTCTTGTAAACATGGGCTATAATTGATATTGGACGGTAATTCTTAATACTCTGACGAGATCCCTTTTTAAAAATAAGAGCCACTTTAGTTAATCTCGAAGATTTAGGAAATTTCATTGTTTTCCAGCACAAGTTGAAAAGAAGAGTGAAAAAATCCAGTATTTTGTCCGATTTAGCCATATATTTCAATAGATAACCATCAATTTCATCTAGATCAGGTTGTTTACCTTTACCAGAGCAGTTGATAGCTTTTAGAACTTCGTCTTTTAAGATTTCAGGTTCAAAAGATTTGACATTTCTACCAAGCTTCCAGTACTTTCACATTCTTGATTTCTCTTCTTTAGATAATCCATAAAGTTCACTGTAAAATTTATAGATATCATTCTTTGGTACTGGTACAGCTTGTTTTCTATTGAATAAATTTCTAAACACTTTTTTGACACCTCTGCCTTTTTCCACTTCCGCCTTAAGTCTAGTGATTTTTTCCTTTTCCAGATAGTTATTTAATTCTCTCCGTAATAACTTATTCAGAATATTCAATTCTATATTTTTAGTAGAAAATACTGAGTTATTTAGAGTCAACTCAGCTAATTCAATCTTCAGCTTTCTTCTTTTGCTAAATAATTTCTGAATATCTTCTGGAATTCTTGACATAATAACAATTTCATTCGTGACATTCTTAGCAACTTTCTTATAAAATTGAATTAAGATGTCGTATAGCTTATTTACGTTATCATCACCCATAACAAGACTACTTTCTAGATGATCAGCGACTGTAGTGACAGTATTCATAGTTTGAAATGGATCTTTTTTCTTTTGAATAACCCTAGAGAACTTTACATAAGGTATCCAGCTGATACTACATCGTATGGAGGCAATTTTGAGACGGTTGTCAGATAAGGTAGAATTAAATTTTTTAAAAGACACACTTTCCACGTTATCAAATAGTTGCTTTCTATTTGTTAAAAAGTAATCCAAGCACTTAAGATGACTTCTTTTAAATGGATTGTTAGAGAAGGCACCAGGTTTAGCCCATGTCCACTGTTTTCCTGGTCTTTTAGGAAAAAAAGAATCAACAATAACCAATTTATTTTTAATAGCATATTCTATTAATGCAGATCCATTTTCATTTGTCTCCTCATTAAAGCTGTATTTGCCTTTCACGTTTTCGACAATCTCTCTACCCAATGTTTCATTAAAATCTCCTCCAATTATAACAAAATCTGTCTTCAATTTAAGAACATCAAAGTTAGACTGAAGAACATGATAGAAATCCTCCCTGTCTTTTTCCTGACAAGTTTCATTTGGTGCATATGTACATATCAATCCTAATTTCTTATTCTTAATGTTTATCACCATACAGCTAACTCGATTGTTGATATGTTTAATCTCAGAGACAGCTTCAATTAATTTATCACCAATGATAATGAAGCCAGTACCACCTGATAAATTGACAGCAGCTCCTACTGAGATGAAGACTCCTTCACCTTTTTCTGATATAGTTTGGTTGTTCTTTGTTTCATTAATAAACGTTATGTTGATCTTTAGAGACTTGAGATCTTCTACCAATTTTTGCTTTACTCCCCAAGATTTTAGGCCCCCTCTGGTATCGAGAGTACCCACTTTAACTCTAATAAATTCTTTTTTATTTTTGTTATTATTAGTATTGGTACTGCTAATTCTTTTCGTACACATAATTCAAAAAAGATGACAATAAATTTATGCTTTAGATAAGTTAGATAATATTCTAGAGATTCAGTAACTTAGGAATCACAGAATTTAGAAATAGCATTTACGGTGACCCAGAAGTTGCTAGACACCACCACAGACAGCTTCAAACGGGGAAATACACTCTAATATAGGTAATTTATGATTTTCCTTCTAACAATAACAGAGGAAAATACAAAGCACCACTCGCTAGCGAGCAAAAAGATGTATATTGATTAATTACGGATATATTATGTTTTCTCTTATTCTAGTGTTAGGCATTTCTAATGTTTTATATATCAAAAGCTTTCACTATATTTAAGGAAAGTTATTTCTGGAACAAAATAGTGGAAATAAGTGATTGAAAAAGGAGGTTTTTAAAGATAACTTGACTAATTATAGTTCAAAACTTTCGAGACCCATTTTTCCCCTCAAGTTAAAAAAATTACATCTAATGAATCATTAATTATAAAGACAGACAACCTTGGAAAGAATTATAATGAAGACAAATTTTTTTCTCTTCTTCATTTTAAGTATAAACTTGAATGTTCATGATTTTTTATGAAATTTGTATATGATAAAACGTTATGGATGCAGTTGTTTATTTTAATAATTATGCAATATACAAAACTGCTAAAAAAATGGATTTTAAGCGATAATCGCATTTTTGTAATACCAACAAAATGCATATGTTAGATTATATATTTTGTATATAAAAAAAATAAAATTCACCAGTCCTAAATGACACGTTTTCTGTTTGTATGTACATACTTGAGAATTTTAATTGCATACCAAAGTTCCAAAAACGCAAAACATTTACACTTAATAAAATTTAATTATTTAAAGTTTATACATTTTTTAACAATAATTGATTGCGATTAAAAATAGTTCCGACCATACAACATCTCTTTTCAAAGAAAATAGAACTGTAAAGAGGTAATATTTTATTGTATTAATTTTTATATTGTATGTAAAGCATAGATAGGTACTAGTAAGTAGAAATGATTTATCATTAGTAAATAAATGTTTTATGATTGTCTTAAAAATTTTTTTAAAGATAAAAACACAAATGCTGCTTTTGTGAAATATTTTTGGAGGAAAAAATGCCACGAGCCGGGATCGAACCGGCGACATTTAGATCTTCAGTCTAACGCTCTCCCAACTGAGCTATCATGGCTGTCGGCGGGTGCCTCTTGACAAGCCAAATTAAAACGCGTCAAAACTTTTGAATGGAATTTAGTTTATATGAATGTTTTTTTAAGAATCTTAACATTTTATGTACATTTTAAGGCTTATTCTCGGAAATGAACTTTATTTTTAATACCATAGCTTAACTCAGAATGATAATATTCAATTTTTCGATCATTTTGTCTAGATAAATGCAAAAAAAAATTCTTGTAAAAGTAAAAATAATATTTTTTTCTAAATGTGGTAAAATTTATCAAATGTATATTAATACATTTAATGACATCTTTAGTTGTAATACCCATAGTAAAAGACAAAATGTTTTAGAGAACAAGATTATTTTATGAAAAATGACTTCATAAACTTATATATAATACATAAAATATATTTTTAACATTCATTTTACCAAAGAATTCTTCTTACAATAAACATTTTGTTCAAAAGATAAAAAGTGTATGAAGTGATATTTTTAAGTTTATTCATAAAAATTAAGTTGGTAGTTCACTTTTAACAAAAATCTCTTTAAATTTAATTAAAAAGTGTGTTTAAAACAAAAATAACTGATAAAGCATATCATACAATTATTGTTCTACTAATCACGTAGTTTTTAAGATAAACATAGTAATGATAATATAAATTATCATAAATATTCTTAAAAGTATAAAAAATATGCTAAAACTATACAGGGTGGGCCAAAAGTCACATAACAGTTCAATAAAACACTTTACAACTTTTTTTCTAGGCGACATGTTTTTATGGTATTATACGTATTTTGCAGAGAATTTGTTAAAGAATAGTATATTACAAGATCGTTCTCAAGGATGAACTTAAAAAAAGTTTTTTAATTTCTTAATATTTTACATTTAAAAAAAAATATTTCTTAATTTTTTTCAATTTAAACTTATTTTTAAGTTTAAAACATATAGATACAATTCGTAATAAGTCAATACTTCACACAATTATGTATGGAAAATGATATCTTTTAAATGATCACCATTTAATTTCTTGCAGAAGCTTGTTCATTATAAAACATTAATTATTACTCTTATTAAATTGTTTTATCTAGCTCTTTGAAATGATTTACAACACTTAATATTGCATGTCTTGACGAAGCTTGGGTCACATTGTAATAGGTTTTAAATAATTTTTGAGTTGTAACGATTGAACATCTGTTGATGTAGCAATCACGAACTATTTTTGTCCGTTTTTCAGTAGAATACTTTCTTAAAGAGGTAACAACGATAAAAAATATTTGAAGTATATGAAGAAAATTAATGTTCTATAAACAAAATATTTTATGGAAAAAAATGTTTTTAACTAACATTTTAGGCATCTAGCATTTATTTTTAAATAAATTGAAATATTTTAAAATGCATTTTAAAAACAAAAATATAGACATTTTTATTTAACTTAATACAACTTTTTATTAAGACCGTTTTTAAGAACGATCTTGTGGTATATTATTCTATAAATTGTTCTGTACAAAATACGTATAATATCATAAAAATACGTCAACAATAAAAAAAGTTATAACAGTTATAAAGTGTTTCATCCAACTGTGATGCATATTTTGGCCCACACTGTACATTTTTAAAAGCTTAATTTATATTGCAAGATGTTATATAATATTTATAAAATAATAGTTTTCTATATGTTTAAAATTGTTGACTAGTTTTTCCTCGCCTTGTTTGCAATGTACAATCAAAATTTAAAAAAATCACACCAAATGTTAAATTTCAGAAGATTGACAATTACGTTTTTCATAAATATGCTAGCATAGAAGTATTATTAAGATGCGGAGGTCCTCCGTGAATCCGTGGCGCAACGGTAGCGCGTCCGACTCCAGATCGGAAGGCTGCGTGTTCAAATCACGTCGGGTTCATTACTTTTACTGTTAATGGGAAAATAAGTTATACCTATTTTTGATTATTAAGAAGCTCTATTTTTAACCTAATTAAGTGCGATAGTAAAAATATTTTTACAAAAACACTTGTTTGTATAACTAAAATAAGGGAAATTTTAATATTTAAAAATTTATATTATGCAATAACAATAAATATAAAAATATTTCCAAAGCAATTTTAAATATATAGTAAAATATGTTAAAGAAAGTCAAATATTTTTTTATATATAAAACATTCTTTAAGACATGAAATATATAAACTGATATCAGCGGCAATTATCATATAAAATGAAAGCATATTAGCAAATTTTTTATACTAAGTAACCGTATATAACATTGTAAAAGTAAACCTTTTTATTTTGTAAAAAATATTTAATATTATTTGTGTTTATTTTATTTTTAAATCTATTCAAAATAGTTCTGCTTTAATTAAAGACAATTCTTGGCAAATTACAGTTTTATAGAGTAAAATTATGATTACTCAACATTATTTTTCTAAATAGTTGAAAATTTAACGAAATTATTATTACAAATAAACATATTTTACCATACTAATTTTGTAATTTAATAAGAATAGTTAGAAACTGTCATACAATTTGTATTTAGTGATATCAGGAATAACAAATTACGTTATTTTATGTTAGTAGCAAAAAAATCTTAAACTAGATTTATTTAAGATTTAATATTTTATGAGACATGGGTATAATTATAAAGTTAAACGTTTTATTAGTTATGAAACGACAAAGTCTTTAAAAATAAAAAGTACTTTTATATTTTAAGCTGATTTTTATAAAAAAAATTATTTTGAAAGAAAAGGACAATGCCGCATACAGGGTTTGAACCTGTGACCTTCTCTTTACGAGAGAGACGCTCTACCACTGAGCTAAGACGGCGAAACCTACCTATTTTATATTTTAACAAAGCAATATTCAAATTTTAATTATCATTTAAAATTTCCTTTGTCATTTTTTATATTTATGGTATTCTACAAAGTTATAAAACGTTTATTAAATTAAATTTATTTGCAAATTTTTTTTAGATGGTATAATTAAAAAAATTGGAAAAAAAATATTTTATGTTGGATATTTTGATTTAAAGTATATTAACTTTATCTAGAAACATCAAAATAAATAAAAGCCGCGTATTTTATATAATCAATTACAAGATAAATCTTATAAAAATAATCACTTAGAATGTAGCCTATTGCAACTTTTCAATGTAACTCACTTCTATACTAATTACTTTCTATTTAGGCGTAAAACATCTCCTAACACAAGACTCATAATTTACCTAGAACTCACACACAAATTAGAAACACAACATTAAGTAATACTATTAAATACGATTATATAGTATTAAAGTTACAAGAAAACAGTAGTTAGTAACAATGGCGATTCAGTAACTAGCGTTACTTAAAATCTCAGATAGAATGTTCTCAAATTTTTCCAAGCCTTGTATTTTTACTTTAATACATACTGAGGAAAATATATTGTGCGGATGTTTGCGATTGCAAATTTTTTTGCGTTTATAACGGATTTTTGAGATTGATAGAAATTTTGACTTATTTAAATTGATATTTTTGCGGATATTTTACTTATAAATAAAAAGTATCTAATTTTATAACAAAATTATAGTAATTTGCGATTACTAAATTTTTGCGCTTTACTATTTCTCATTACAAACCGCAAAATTTTTCTACTTGTATAATAACTTTAACTTCATTGATTGTAAAATTTCTTATCATCTTAAATAAAATATTTTAATTAATTGTCTATTAGTATTTTCCTATCAAATATTACTACACACAAAAATTTTGTGTGACACAATTTTTAATAAAATATATGACGTTTTCAAATTCAATAAAAATTTGTTTTATTCAAAAAAAATCTCTCGATTTTATGATAATTCTACTTTTGTTAAAAAAATTTGAATAGTCAATGTTATTATAAGAAACAAGAGACGTTATAGTGACAAAAACATATATAAAATTCTTAATAGTGACATGTTATATTTTTACATTTAAACCGATTTTAATGAACACAAAAACAAAGTATGATTTTTTTTTAAAACAATGATATAATTTTCAACCTATGTCACTATTAGTAGAAACAAAATATGTTTTTTTTAAATCCCATTTTGTGAGTCAATCAGACATTTGATGTACAACTAAAAATTTTACCCCCCTCCCATTTTTATTTCATAAATAAAAAGAGCAACCAAAAAAATGTATGTTGGCAAATTTATTCGGCTTGGAACTTTGAGATACAGGAGATGCAATAAGTCAAAGTCGTAAAAATAGATTTTTACAAGTTTTAGGTAAAGAAAGAAAGTGTGTAATCTTACACACAAAAAAAAAAGGACACAGGTTTGCAAAAAATGTAATAAATTTGTCCCACCAAATAAAATTCAAATTTTCTTTATTTGCGACTAATTTTATCACAATTATTTTGTACATGAAAAATTAAAACAATAATTAGTGAATTATTAAAATAAGTTTCTCTTTTTTTAGTATACTATTTTTATTTTAGAACATAACTTGTTTTCTACAATAAATTCTAAAATATAAGGTTAGAATTTAATTCTATGTAAAATTACAAACACTTTTATAAAAAAAAAAACATTTTTAACATATTATAGTACATTTTTTAAATATTTTTCAATTGTTTGAATTATTATAAATTGTATTTTATGAAATTTTCACATTTTATGCTCTAAATTGTTTTCATAATGTTTTTTGAAACCCAGAATTTAAGAGTTATCTACATCAAATATGTTACATATTTGTAAAATTTGCTGCATCTTATGACATTTTGCGCCATCTTTTTTATCAATTTGGCCATCTTTGTCATTTTTGCTACATCTTTTTGACCAATTTGCGCCATCTTTTTTAGGAAGGTAGACATTCACTTGTCCATGGTTACTCATATTTTTTCCTTTTTTTTAATGTCATTTCGTTTGATCATAGGTGACCACGGGCAAGCTGATTTCCATCGTCTCTTTTTTAACTTAATTAGGGTAGGAGTCGCTGTAAAGTGAGTTGTCGTGTGTGAACTGAACCCAATGGAATAATCGAAAATTAAGTTAGTAAAAAATAAAAAAGAATGCTTTTTCGCTGGCCCATATTATGTATGTTTCTTAAAAAAATCATTTTTGTTACCCAATGGACAAGCGAAAGTCACTTTTTCCAATTCAATTCCACTTTATTTTAATAATATTATTTTACTCTTTAACATACCTAAATTATGTTGAAAGATAATTTATTTGGTATGAAAGATACATGTCGAAAAAATGTACTAAGATGGTGCAAATTGCTAAAAAAGATGGCGCAAAATTTCATAAGATGTAGCAAATTTTACAAATATGTAGCATATTTAATGTTAGTTAACTGTCAAATTCCATTTTCCATGTCTCTTAAAGATCATCTTTTAAAATCAAACTTATGAAAAGTTATAAAATAATGTAGATTTTTATTTATAGTAAAAAAAATAACTTTTACATATTTTAATTTAAAATAAGAACGAATACTAAATTAATATTTTTAAATAATAATACTTTGTGTGAGTAAATAATTACTGCTTTTCTTTATTATTGTTGCGAAATTTTTAAACTTTTTGTCGTTAATAGATTGTTTAAAATAATGATTTTTAATAAAACATCAATAATTTTACACGAAATTAACTTTTAATATCATATTTTATAAAATAAAAAAACAAGTTAAGATCTAAATGAGCATAATATCATAAAAAATATTAAAATTTAAAAAAGTCACATTAATTTAAAAAGTTAAACATATATATCTTTGTAAAAAAACGACAAAATGTATGCGACAACCCAATATTTTGTGTTGTTTAAAAATTTTTGCTATTGCTTGATAATTTTAAAATTTGAATAATATTCAATTTTTTAAAATGGTGGGACATTTTTTTGCATTATAGATAGATTTGTCAAAATTTGTCCTTTTTTTTTTCTGTGTAAAAAGAATTATTTTGATGAAATTCAAAATAATGAAAAATATTTGATGAAAATTTATTAGTTCACAATACTAACTATCATTAAAGAAAAAGTCTTGTCGAATGAAATTATGTACTAATTTATGGTATATTTTAGGGGTTAGAAAGTATATTGAAATTTAGGAGTTAATAATTTAATTATAAAAATAATAATACTAAAAATAAGTAAGCTTAATTAATGTAATTTTATTGTTTATTGTGTATGTTTTATTGTAATTTAGGTGCACTTATTGTTTAGTATGCGTTATTCTATCTACCCTAAAAGTTGTCCAAATAAACTTTATACTAAAATTATAAAATTTTATCTGGCAGATTAAAATATAAAGTAGGGGATACGATGGACATAAATTCTCGGGTAAATCAACAAGAAACGGGTACAAACACCGTAGAAGACACATTGAAGGAGATCAAAACAGAGGCAGGAGTGACAAAACATGTATTTAGCAAAAAGAAAAGGAGAAACAATAATCTTTTGTCCTTGATGGTTACTCAAATCACCGAAATGCAAAGAAGTCAGGATATGTACCAACGACAAATGCTGGAGGTAATGGAAACACTTGTGAACAAGCTGGGAAAGACAAAGGTTGAAAATACATGTCCTCCTCCAACTACTACAACAAATCAGTTAACGACTACGACAAATGGTATTACTTCAACAAAAATCCCAGTTTCTCAAACGACAACTTCTCATGTAACTCTAAGTCCAGAGCAAATAATATCTATAAAACCTGAACGGAATCAAACATCGGCGTTTGTTAATATACAACAATATAATGGAAAAACAAATTTTAAAAAGTGGTTGTTTGATTTTGAACAACGATGTGCTATAGGCAATGTCGATGAAGATAAAAAGCTTTCTTTCTTATCAATAAATGTCACTGGTGAAGTTAAAAAGTTAATTATGGATAATCAGGATCTTAATTATGATCAAATAATCACAAAATTATCGAATACATACATGGGTGAAAGTTATAAAATACATATGGAACAAAAATTAGAAAGTTTACGTAAGGGATTCTTGACGTATGAAAATGTGGAAACTAAAGTCACTCAAATTTCTGAATGCATCGCAGCACTTAGAGAAAATTTATCTCATGATGAACATGTGAAGGAGGTTAAATATCTTACTGGAGGAATTCTACCTCAACAGATAAAACTCATACTGTTCAACGATAAATCTAATGAAGTGAGTATATATATATCAGAAATCAAAAGAGCCTTTAGTTTAATTAAACATAATGTTAACAATAAACAGAAAGATTCTGAAAAATCTAATGAGCGATGTAAACGATGCAACTTTAAGGGGCATAAAGAAGAAAACTGTAAAAGCAAATTTAAATGGGATTCCGAACAAGGAAAGAAAATTGCTCTATATACTGAAAGAAGTAAAAATTCCTCTGATATATTGTTAGAAGAAATTGTTTTAAATAATAAATTGAAATTGATGGGAGCGATAGATACTTGTGCTAATGTGAGTATCTTATGTTCAAAGGTTGCTCAGTCGTTAAATTTAAGTATAAGTGAAGATAATGTAGAAATTACTACAATTGATGAATCACCTGTTAATGTTAAGAAGATTTTAACTCCTATTATTGTCACAGTTAAAGGGAAATCTTATAAAGATGACAATTTTTATGTCACAGATTTCACCAAAAAGAATGACTATAAAATAATCTTGGGAAGAAATATATTGAGTAAAATGGATGGACATTATATATCCTTAAAAGAAAACTCAATTCTTACTCAAGAAAAAGCTTTAGAAAATATAAAACTTGAATTAAATCAAGATAATGATAAATTACAAGATAAAAATGTTATAGAAGATTCTTTGACAAGTATTGAAAAAGAGTTGAAGAATAAATACAAACAATGTTTTGAAAAAGATCTTAGACCGAAGTTAATGTCGGGTCAACAAGAATTTACTTTTAATAATTAAACATTGAAACACTTTTCATTCTACCAAGTTCCGAAAAACCTTCAACCAGCTGCTCAATACATATTAGATTATTATGAGAAAAATGGTATGGTTAAGAAGGAACCAAATCCTGAATGGGTTCATCCAACGATGTTAATCCCCAAAAAGTTAGATGAAAGTGAAAATAAAAAGTTGTTAACTCCAGTTGATCAATATAGATTAGTTGCAGATCTTCGTATGGTTAATAGTCAAACTGTTAAACGACAAGGAGGTAATGTAAATGTGATCACGGAGCTACGAAATATACCAGGAAATAAGAAATTGATGTTTTCCATGATAGATCTTAAGAATGCTTATCAACAAATACGCATTCCAAGTAATCTCTCACCGAAATTTGCATTTTCTATCGATGGTATTACAAATTATTCATATACAACTCTTGGGCAAGGAGCATTAAACAGTCCATATCAATTTTCACTTATTATATCCCAATTATTTGATAAGGAAAAAAAGAATAATAAAGTTATTCAATATATAGATGATCTGTTACTTGTAACCAGTGTTGACAAAAATGAAAGTGATGATAAACTTATAAAGAATCATCGTCAAGATCTTGAAAAAGTTTTAAAGAAGTTGCATGATAATCACTTGAGATGTAATCTTGCAAAAAGTAAACTTTTCAGAAAGAAAATTTTATTCTTAGCCTATGAGCTTACACAGGAAGGATATAGACCTTGTTTAAAATCAATAAAGAAATTAATTGAACAAATACCGAAAGATCGTAAAGCCTTAACAAGATTTTTATTTGGTGTTAATTATTTTCGTCCTGTATTGAATGAATTTCCAAAACTGTCTAAACGTTTATTTGAAAAGACAAGTAAGAAGGTACCATTTAATATGGATGATGATGATATTAAAAACTATAAATTAATTGTACAAGAATTGTTAAGTCAACCTACTGTTGGATATCCAGTTGATGGATGGGACTATGTGCTAAAGACAGACGCTTCTAATACGAACTTAGGAATATGTTTAACACAAACCAATCCTAAAAATAGTAGAGAATCTGTTTTAATTGGCTTGGCAAATGTATCTTTAAGTAAAACATTGAGAGCTAGACATTCTAGTTACTTAGAACTTAAAAGTATTTGTTGTGGATTGGAAATCTTTGATTATTTATTAAAAGGAGCTTCAAGTGTTAGAATTGAAACTGACCACCAACCACTTGTACACATTGTAAAGAATTCTCACTGTCATCGTTATGCTGAATTATTATCATATTTATCATCTTATCCAATTACAATATGTTATGTTCCAGCAGTAAAACATAGTTTACCTGATTTCATTTCAAGATTGGTAAATTACACGATTGACACGGAAGAGAAGAAAATTTTTCGAAACTTGAAAACAGATGAATTATATTTTGTTGAACCTTCAAATATAAACAAAATTAATGAGTTATTAAATGATAAAAATGTTAAAGAAGTTAAGGATATAGATTTCCAAAACGAAGAAGTAAACAAATTTTCAACACTCTTAACAATGAAGAAAAGAGGTAGACCTAAGAAGGTTAATGAACAACAAGTTAAAAATATAAATCAAAATCAAATGAGAAAAAGAGGTCGTCCGAGGAAAACGGGTAGAAATTTAATTAAACTTGGTGATAATACATCTAAAAGAACCAGAGGAAGACCCAAGAAAACTATAAGTACTAAAGAGAATATTTCATTACATGAATATTATTCAAATATTTTTAAGAATGTAAATTTAGAAGAACTAAGAGAGGCTACCAAAAATGATAAAAATATAATGGATGCATTAGAATCTCCACTAAAATGCTACAAAAATATGCCTGTCTATATGAATGAATCAGAGTTAGTTGTTATAGACTGTGGGCCTGATTACAATGAACCAAGAATAAAGAATATAGATAATATGGATCATGAGATAAAATATATTTTATCTCCCAAGAACAGTGGAACGACAAATAACATGAAAATTTATATTCCTGACAGCTATGCAGAAAAAATCGTTTCATCAGTTCATTTGCATGGGCATTTTGGCTATAATAAAGTTAAAAATGATTTCAAACAATTATTTTATACAGATAAATTGCATAAACATGTATATAAAGCAACATCTCAATGTATCAATTGTAAACTGAACAACCCTTCTCAAATATATTCTGAATTTAACAGAACTGTTTCATTACCAGATAAGCCAATGCAAGTGTTAGCAATGGATATAATCATGCCAAAAATACACTGTGATGAATTTAATTTTATATTGGCTATAGTTGATTTACACTCTAGATATACATGGCTATTACCGTTAAAGGATAAAGATATTCATAGGATCACTGAAATGTTATTTTCCGAAGTTTTTATGGTATTCGGATTTCCTGCTAGGTTACATTGTGATAATGAATCAATCTTTAGAAGCAGTTATTTACAAAAAGCAATGGATGATGTTGGAGTGGAAATGTCGTTTGGAACTCCAAACTATTCTAAAAGTAACTGTTTTGCTGAAAATAAAATTCGTATGGTAAATTTATTGATGTCTAAGTTAGCAGATACAAATATGTTATGGTCAAATTTATTAAGAATCACGATGTTCTTTATGAATACTACAAAGAATGGTGTAATGAGTCCATTTGAAGACATGTTCTTGCAAAGTCCAAGGATAGGCTTGGGAAAGTTAAAAACAGAAACCTTAAGATATATTGATGATACAAGTGCTCATAATGATCTAATGACACAAGCATGTATTATACGAGACCACATTAAGTTTTTGGACGAAGATAGACGTTTAAAACAAAATTTAAAGATAACTCCAAAAGTGGAAAAGTTTAAGAAAAATGATTTGTTTATTTACAAGAAGCCTAAATTCTTTAAGTATGATTCAAGATATACTGGACCATTCGTTGTCGATGAAGTATTAAAAACAAAGGTTAAATTTGTATCATCTTCGGGTAGAATATTAACAGCTTCTCTAGCGAAAATTAAGAAGATTCAAGTTTCTGAAAGTGAAAGAAACAAGATAATCAAGGAAGCTAATGAAAGAAGAAAGAATTTTAATGTTCAGGAATCTTCAGGACAAACAGAACAAATTGATGATCTTGAAGATGACAATGATCAACAGATAGATGAAAATTTATAAATTTGATACTTCAAATTTCAAGAACAGTGGAGAAAGAAAATGTGTAATCTTAAAAAGAATTATTTTGATGAAATTCAAAATAATGAAAAATATTTGATGAAAATTTATTAGTTCACAATACTAACTATCATTAAAGAAAAAGTCTTGTCGAATGAAATTATGTACTAATTTATGGTATATTATAGGGGTTAGAAAGTATATTGAAATTTAGGAGTTAATAATTTAATTATAAAAATAATAATACTAAAAATAAGTAAGCTTAATTAATGTAATTTTATTGTTTATTGTGTATGTTTTATTGTAATTTAGGTCACTTATTGTTTAGTACGCGTTATTCTATCTACCCTAAAAGTTGTCCAAATAAACTTTATACTAAAATCATAAAATTTTATCTGTAAATAAATTTTTTTTAAAAATAAATATTGGTTCTAGGGGTACTTTTTTTATAAAAAAACGAATGAGCATACTTTCAACTTCATAAATTTACGTCTTTAATCTCTTTTGCAATTTTTTTTTGAGTTTTTTCAATTTTTAAGTACAAAAATCGAAAAAGCGCATGTTTCCACTATGCTCATTCGATTTCCCATGTGATTTTACATCTAGATTTATAAAAATCAAAAGAATAAAATGGGAAGGTAAATATGATCTCGAGTGAAGAAAAATCTTGCTATTTCCTAGGGAAATAAGATTTTTCAATTTCTGAGTACAATATCAAAAAATCGCATTTTTTCTTTATGTCAATTCGACTTCTTATGTTATTTTACATCTAAATTGGATAAAAGCATAAAAATAGAGTATAAAAATCTTCTGCAATATAATTTTTTTTGTTGATTTCATAAGATTTAAAAGCTTTTGTTAAAATAATGAACATTTCAAAATAAATATATTTATTTTGATGATAAATTAATCTTTCTTATGAAAAAAATTACATTGTAATATTAAACAGTAACAATTTGAAATGAAAAGTGTCAAAAAACATGAAATTGCAATAAATGTAAAAGAAGACTGAATAAATGGTGACAAATATATTAAAATGCTTACTTTAACAATGATAATATAGCAAAATATATTACATATAAAGTGAGTAAGGATTTGTCTTCCAACGAATCCTTTAAAATTGTTAATTTTATGTGTTTAAATATAACCTTTACCAGTTATATTTTTATTTCTTATTTTTGCTCTAATAAAAATTTTCACTCCAACTTCGTCCCATGGAAGCCCCACCTAGTGTGAACCTTCAAACGGAACTAGAGATTCTCAAATTCAAATCATTACAAGAATTGAGAGAACTTTGCCCCTATAAATCATTAACCAAAGATCTTATTACTATCATTATGTTAGATGAATACTCTCAACACGACAGACACAAAGAAGTTACAGATCTGGTGCTAGGTCTCGCGACGAATACAGTTCTGCCTACAAGTAATCCCAAAATTACTTATTCTGAAATTTCAACATCGTGTGATTGCAATATCAACAAAATGACGAATGTTACTATTACTGAAACTCCAACGTTCAATTCAAAATCAATGTCTTTTACTAAGTGGATCTCTCTTTTGGAAACTGAATTCACCGTCAAAAATGTCACTACTGATGAAGCAAAGCTTGCATGGTTGCAACTGAAACTTGGAATTGATAATCTCCAATTGTTACCAACAGTGGTAAGTAAAAATACTTACAAACAATATAAGCAAATTATTCAGAACAAATTCCCTGTCGAAATGAGTGAACAAGAACTTCTTGTCCAATACGGTTTTTATCGTGTAAATCTCCCAAGGATGGACTGAAAGACCTGCAAACCTTGACATTGAAGACCTTCCGTGACAGAGCTGAAGCTACTCAAGTATCAGAAATGTGCTCCAAGTTGATGTTGGCTGCTAGAACAGATCTACAACGTTATGTTATTGAATCAGCAAAATCCCTTCCTCTCTCTCAAGCTCTGGATCAAATCTCAAAAACTGTTCTTGACAAATTCAAGCCCATGTCTCATGATCGCTGTAAATTCTGTAACTTCTCTGGACATTCTGAAGAACAATGTCAACGTAAAGCTGCGGGACTTAAGAAGAAGGATTATTTTGCCATCAAACAACAACGACGCAGAGAATCTCCCACCTCCACCAACTCTACCAATCTCACCATCAAGCAGGTAAACTAAGTCACCTGGGGGTGACAGTCTAGGAGGAAAAAAATACTGAATATTTACAATCTCATAATCTTATCCTTGACACTTTACCTACCATTGATGATGGTACTTTATCACCGGGAGAGTTTGATGATGCATATCTGGATACTGTTAATAATATCAAAGATGAAATTGAATTTGAGAATGAACTTCCTGTAACCAACATGGAACTGGCATCTTCTGTTGGTTTTATTAATCAAGCTAAAGTTCTTCTTGATGTTGGTGCCAATGTTAACGTTCTCAATACTTCAACCGCCAAGAAACTTCAAATCTTCGATGCTACTGTCAAAAAGAAAATATTATCGTGTGGAAGTAATCTTGAAACTTACCAAATCAATGCTCCCTTCTCCATCACTTATAAAAGAAAAACTATCACTCCAAAAGGAACTACCGTTGCCAAAGATATATCTTATGATTTAATTATGAACATACAAACTTGTGGTCTTCTAGAAATATCTATTGATACTGCCAGTAAAAACATCACCATCAATGATCCGTTTAAGAAAGAAATACTTCAGTCGTATCCTGAAGCTGTAGTCAGTGAATCCAATCCTTTAGATAAATGTACCATTACAGCTCCACCACTCATGTTCAGAGATCTGGAAATGCCAAAGTTAATACGTTATGGCGTCCCTCCACCACTAATTCCAGAAGTTCAGAAGGAAATTGATGAAATGATAAGTCTTGATGTATGCAGACTAAATTACAATACCAAATATATCGTACCTATTCGCGTTGTTAGTAAAAGTTCAAAACAACTACGTATCTGTCAAGACTTTCGTGAATTGAATAAGAAATTGTATACTGACTTCTACTGCAGCCCATCTTTCAAAGAACTGTTTATGTCTATGAAGTCTTTTTCTTTTGCTTCTCGTATTGATCTTCGTAAAGCCTACTGGCAAATATGCCTTCATCCATCTGATAGAGATAAATTAGGTTTCTTCTTCAATAGGAAGGTGTATTCTTTAAATCGCCCGCCTTTTGGTTTGTCCTCTTCTCCTGGTATATTTCAGCGTCTCATGGATCAAATACTCTGTAATGTCTCATCTCTGCACACAAAAAAAAATTCATCAAATCATGATCGCTCTCGCATTCTTATAACAAAAATATTTTATAATGAATATACATGTTATTTAAAATAAATAGCATTGTTATTTCTCAACAAATGCATATTGTTATAAAGATCTTATTATAATTTTATTTTAAAGTCTGTACTATTTTACCAGAATAGCTATGTTATTTATGCAAAATTGTAGATGTTATAAACTTAAATATTCAATTATATTTTATAAATATAATTACGTTATTTTATACAAATTTGTATTAGATATCAGTCTGAGAAGTGAATTGTATTTTAATTTATTACTTTATTCAAGAATATGAAATCTTTAAAAAAAATGTTCTTTAGTATAAAAATAATAACAACCATTTTATGAAATTAAATAAAAACTAAATCTATTTATTTTACTAATTACTATCATTAAAATAATTCTCAGAGTTTTGATCAAATGAGTATAATTTATCATCTTCATCTGTATTAGAATACTTATTGTTAAATTAAGTATTATATTTCTCTTCTTTTTATTATACAATCAAATTCTTTTTTTCGTTTGCAATTGTTCTAAGTAATAGAAATTATTATAATAACATTATTAATATGGCATAAATTAATAACAAAATCATTATTTTTACTATATGTATCGATACTTATGTACTTTTTATTAAATTGTTATGTTTAATTTTTAAAAAACTTTTATCTATATATACTTCAATTTATATCATTATCTAGTAAAAAAAAATGTTTATTTATAAAGTAATATGTTATATTGTAATAATTTAATAAATATTTTAGCACATCAAACAAAAAATAAATTGAGGAATATAACTTTACAATAAAATATTTTATATTCAGAGTAATTTGAAAAAAAATTACATTTCTATACTAAAAATAAATAAGGAAAAAAAATTTGTCTCTCTAATAAGTCTCTTCAAATTCAACCGATTTTTATGGGTAAATAGCCAAAAGATGTGTTTTTTTCTAACTAGAGGGGCTGGATTAGTTTCAAAAACTTTTGGCCAAATTTAACCAAGTTATTCTTGAAAAACACTCTTTTTTGACCCCTTTTTTAGTATGATGTTGTTCAGAGAATAACTTTTTTCAAAGTTAATAAAATAATTTGATTAGTATGTGATTTAAAAGGTACACTTCCAGAATAGTTCGGAAACATAATAATATTAAGGTTGAATAATAATTGGCTGAGTTATGGTCCAAAGAGTGATGACTATTTTGAAAAAAAGATTTAAAATTAAAACAGCTATAAATTAGTCATAACTTGATGAAATGAAATAAAATAGTGTTTGTTATATAGATCTAAGTCTAACTTAAAAAATAAGAGTTTAACGAAGTTTATAGCTTAACAACGAAAGGAGTTATGTTAATTTTTATGCTAACATTTTAGCTTTTTTCTCATTTTTTTCGACTCACCCTATACTCACCTGCGAGTAGACGTTTTTCCAAAAGAAATTGAATTTTTATATATATCAAAAAGAATATAATAAATTACAAAAAATGTGTACTAAATGAAATTAATTGGAAACAATTAAATAAGAGACCTTATATTTAATTTATTAAACATTATAAATAATTTTTAATAGTATGTTAAAATACTCAAGTAAGAAATCGCTGCCAGAAAAAGTATAATTGTTAGATAACTTTATTAAATTTACATTTTTTTCATTATTGTGCATATTGCTTGCGTAGATAATACATTTCTAAAACTTTCAGATTCTAAAGAATTTTCAACTTTTTGATCATTAACTCCTGGTACCTTTTTTACTAATTTCTTTGTATGAAGCATCGCTGATTCATTAAGTTTATAAGAAGATACTTTTGGTTGACTAAAATATGATTAAAATAATATTTTATAAAATATTTTGCCCCGCCACTATACATATTTTCGTGCTGAGACAACAACTTTACAAAATGTAAATTTTTCCAGGTGAGTACTGGGTTTCCCTTTTTTTCACAAAAATCAATTTTGTCTTCAGCATAACTTTCCTGAAACTTGATTAATTTTTATGGTCAAGTAATCATTTAATGTATTTTTCTTCAACTTAGTGCGGAAAATGGGTCTCAAAACTTTTGGTCTAAAATTGGGTAAGTTATTTTTGAAAAACACCACTTTTTTGGACAATTTTTTGCATAATTTTGTGCAGAGAATAACTTTCTTCAAAGTTAACGAAATAAATTATTTTTTTAGTCCTTAAACAGAATTAAATCTGGAATCCTGGGGAAACACAATACGATAGAAATATATGAAAAACTGACTAAGTTATGGACCCAAGAATAGTCACCATTTTTTAAATAAAAACAAAAATTTTTTAATGCTGTAATCTAAATGAAAAGTTGTTTAAAATAAATAAATCTAAAGTATCATATAGATCTACGCCTAACTTAAAAAATAAAACAACAACGAATTATATTCATTAACAATAAAGAGAGTTATACTTATTAAGATGTCAATAATTTCACTTTTTCTTCATCTTTTTCACAAAAGTTAATTTTGTGATTAACATAACTTTCTTCAATCTTGGTCAATTTTTATGATTAAATAGTCATAAAAAGTATTTTTTTCTAACTTAGTGAGAAAAACGGTCTTTGGAAATATTGGTTCATAATAGGCCATGTTGTTTTTAAAAAACACCATCTTTTAGTCACTTTTTTGTGTAGTTATGTCTTCCAAAAAATCTTTTGTGAAAGTAAGTGAAATGTTATAACTTATGACTTTTTTGAATGTACAAGTCAGGAATAAAGGGGAAACACAGCAGCATTAATATTGGTAAAAAATCGTCCAAGTAATGGGTCAATAAGTGATGACTACTTTTTCGGTAAAAAATAAAGAGTTAAATAGCTATTACCTAATGGAAACTTTATAAAATTAAGTAGGCATGCTTTTTTTTATATAAATTAAAGTCTAACTCTAAAAATGAAACTAATGCGAAGTTTACAGCTTATAAATAAAACGATTTATACCAATTTTAGTGTAATTTTTCTTGCTTTATTATATTTTTTTTTGTTGCGAAAATCTATTTTGCTCCAGACATAACTCTTTTTAAACTCGATTTTTTACTATGATTAAATAGTCATCAGATGTATTTTTTTCTAATTTAAAGGGAAAAATAAGTCACAAAAATTTTAGTCCACAATTGACTAAGTTATGTTAAAAAATATTACTTTTTTATATACTTTTTTGTATAGTTTTTCTCTTTCAAATAACTTTTATATAAAAGAATTAAAATTTTTATGTTTTATGATTAATTTAGAATGTACGAGTATGATATTGAGAGTAAAACTGAGTATTTAAAAGATTAATTAAAGACAAATCAAATTATGGACCAAAAAGTGATAACCATTTTTTTAGTAAACATTAAAATTTTCTCATGTTATAACTTTATCAAAGTTGTTTAAAGCAAACAAAACTAAATTTACTACATATATCAAAGACAGGCAAAAATATGAAAAATATAACGAAGTTTATAGATTAAAAACGAAAGAAGTTATTTTTAGGTATTAATTTCTTGACATTCCTTTATATATTTGTAAAATTAACGTAAATATGTAGTTAATAAAGCAATAATATTAAATTGTTTATAGCAATTCAAAGGTATGATGAAAAGTCACTTAAATTGTTACTTGAAAATATTCGAATATACATTTTTATTCACCTTTTAGATAATAATGAGATTCTTTTTGTTGGGTAGATTTTTTTAACTAAACAGTTTCAATAAATGTAAACGTCATGAAATGATTCTCAAACTCAGAAATGTTTCATATTTTATAACAATGTATTTTTGGTAATCTTATATCTTCAGAAATGTATAATTTAATGAAACAATTTTTTTATACACGTATTTTGATTAACAATTTAGTATAAAAATGCTTTAATAAAAATTTTGCTCTGCGGACCAGCTATGACCTGCCGAAGGCGGGTTTAAGGCTGGTTTTTACAAAAAAAAACAGAAAAATGCAAAAAAAATGACACTAAAATTGGCATTAATCGTTTTCTAGATAAGCTATAAACTTCGCAATAGTTTCATTTTTTATGTTAGACCTAGATCTATTAAAAATATTATGTTTACTTTATTTGTTCAAGTTTCCATTATGTAAGAACTATTTAAATTTTTATTATTTGCTGAGAAAATGGTCATCACTTATTGACCCATAACTTAGCCGATACTTTATTAATCTTTTTGCTGCTGTGTTTCCCCCTTATTCCATACTTGTACCTTTCCAATGAGCTATAAATCAAAACATTCCATTTACTTTTACAAAAGTTATCCGAAAGACAAAACTACACAAAAAAGAGTCTAAAAAAGTGATGTTTTCTAAAAATAATTTGGCCAGTTATGAACCAAAAGTTTTAAAACTCCCTTTCCCCCCTAAGTTGAAAAAAAATACATCAAATGACTACTTGACCATAAAAATTGATCAAGTTTGAAAAGAGTTATGTCTGGAACAAAATTGATTTTTACAATGAAAATGGAAAAAAAGCAAAAAAGTTGACATTCAAATTAATATAACTTCTTTTGTAGTTGAGCTAATAACTTCGTTAGGCCCTTATTTTTTAAGTTACACGTAGATCTATAAAATAAATACTATTTTGTTTGGTTTCGTCAAGTTACGACTATGTTGTAACTATTAATCTTTTAAGATTTTTTTTCGAAATGGTCACCACTTTTTGAAGCATAACTCAGCTAATTTCTAATACAATTCAATAGAATTGTGTTTCCGCACTATTCTGGAATTAGACCTTTCAAATGATATATAAACCATTGTATCTTATATATTTTAAAATAACGTTTACCCCTGGTCAAATCTATGCTAAAAAAGGCCAAAAAAACGATGTTTTTTAAAGATAACATGGCCAATTATGGCCCAAAAACTTTTGAGACCTATCTTCCCCACTAAGTTAGAAAAAAACACATCTTTTGGCTATTTACTCATAAAAATCGGTTAAGTTTAAGAGGAGTTATGAGAGAGACAAAATTTTTTTTCTTATTTCTTTTTGTTATAGATATATCTCTTTAAATTTTAGTCATCAAATCAATCTGATATGGAGGATTCGGTGCTCGTCAAGGTGATTATCAAGCCAGGTATTATGTGTATACTTAACTCACGAATCGTGAAATATGTCATAATACCATCGAGTACACTTGTCAAGGATCTATACAAGACAATTCTGGAGGATCTCGATCTTGGAGATTTAGATAGCAACTACTCAAAAGGTAATTTTTCTTACATTAACTTTATGTATTTTTTTTAGTTTTTGAAGAATATTCTGAGTGGGGAGTGGGCGCATATTTTCCCAATGCAAATGCAATAGTTGGTTCTGTAAAATTACCAACTAAAGATGAAATTGAAGTAGAATTATCAATACCAATGTAAGTTTTGAAATCTTTTTAAATAATTTTTTTTATTTTATTTTAGAAAAAATTATAAATATATGGTAAAGGAAGGAATGGAGGAAGTAGAAATTGTATCCTTTATTCATGACAGATCAACAAACGGTAACTCAACAATGAGCACCACGCTATCAAATACACTAAGAAGGAGATCTACACCTAGGGCTAACAAAATAAGGTACAGAGGAGTGGAGTTAGTATACCTGGAGAAATGGTACAAAGAACTTGATAAAAAGAGTCCCTCAAGATCGTTGCTGAAAGAATATGCAGCAACATTGAACAAAATTTCTAAACGAAGTGGGGAAAAAAAAGTCACAGTCATGAAATTGTTAGGATGGTTTAAAAGAAAACAAGAAAGAGTTGATAAAGGAAAGGACTAAATCAAATTATTTTTATTGTAAAGTGTATAAAATATTAAATTAACCAATAAATTTTTTTTATCGTATTTATTTTTAATTATATTTTTCTATTAAAATGTGTACAAACACATAAACACGAATATGTAAAGAAACTTTTATTTCACAATAAGTTTTATTACATATGTCATTTAGTGGTGAAAAGTTTGTTACCATTTTTAAAATATATCTTTTTTAATATGTACTAATGCAATTTACAAAATAACAAGATCCAATTTTTCCAATAATCTTCATAATTTCATATATCAAAGTTACCATCGTTACTTCTCCTTTGACAGCTTTTATTTTAATTTCCCTTGCTGCAAGTCTTTATCTTCGTTCATCCTCATTCATCGTGTTTATATCTCCAGGTAGTTGAATTAAGTGATATGGTTCAGAAACTCAAACAGGTACAATAGATCCGTCACTTCTCATCATCTCCACAATATAATCCTTTATATGTAGTGGTCTTTCAACATTCGTCAATGAAGCTCTATAACAATTTTGGAGAACTATAAAGAATAAAATATTAATTTTCGAAGTAATATTACCTGATGAAGTGGGAAAAAAAGATTTCAGTAACATTCTTAATAATGTATAAACAAAAGATTTCTCACAAAAGCTTCATCTCTCCAAAGAAGTCACTACAAGATTGACGTGTTTACATTTGAATCGGAAAAAGTTATTACTTAAGTTTGTAAATACCAGATGTACTTTTTTTAGAAAAATATAAAACAAACGTGTTAAAGTTTATATATCAGAAGATCAATTGGTAAGTTTTTTACTGTTAGCTTTTGTTATCTATTGCATTTACAGAAATGTTGGAATGAATGTGGTTATTATGGAACCTCCCAATGGAAGGGTCTTTGTTCAGCTTGTTGGAAAATTAGTCAAATAGAGACAAGAAAATTAAAAGATTTTGCCAAGAAAAAGATGTATTAACATCTCAAAGTGAAATGAAATCGTAAATGACGGTTGTATTTCCTTTCCTGAACAAGGGACAGATTCTCAATTGTTGTTTAATATTGATATTGTTAGGTATGATTATATAATCAATGGTAATATGTAAATATATATAATTAATTTTTTTTAGTAGGAAACGT